>NNCF01136434.1:222362-238323 GCA_002313205.1 Laupala kohalensis
AAATAGTTTTTGAAATTGTTATAAGTTATTTAAAAAGTGCTACAGCAATGGCGTGATAAAGAACAAGACGAATTTAACTTTTTTTTAATCAATAAATTCTTTTACAGTGTACAAGCACTGGTGCAGGAGGTAGTTTTTAACCGCGGGTTTGAAGATATTCAATTTCATAATATCTTTTATATTCTTGGGGAGGGAATTATATAGAACGATTCCCGAATGATAAGGTCCTTTTTGGCATAGAGTGATTGACACTCTAGGGCGATGAATATTATTCCTATTGCGAGTATTGTGTTCGTGAACGAGACAGTTTCGTATAAAGCAAGGGTGGTGCTTCAGTAATTCGGTCTTAACGAACACGACCGTTTCATAAATATAAATGCAGGGAAGTGTTAAGATATTCCTTGAAAATCATATGCTTACCCTCTTTTGCATAAATACACTTCGAAACTTCTGATATATATATTTACTACTGTTAATTGAAAAAAAATCATTGTAAAATCACAATCTCCTTATCTGATAAATCGGAAGTAATAAAGTAGTGATGAAGTAACTTCATTTATTATCTCCAAAGTGGTCATACACAGTTTGCAATTGCTTTTTTACTATTTGACTGAAGTTTATTTGATGAGTGATTTAAACCACAAACATTTTTATTCTCTTCATTTTACTCTTTTATTAAGCGTCCTAAAGTTTCACAGTATTGAACGTGTTTTGTCATTATTAGCATTATTAATTTTTAGTTTTTAATTTTTATTTTTATTTAAGATAGCAAAAATGAAACCTTTACACAAGAAAGGAAACAAACTTAATATTGGAAATTATCGGCCAATATCTCTACTACCCACTTTCTCAAAAATCCTAGAAAAATTATTCTATAAGCGTCTTCTAGATTTTTTATCAAAATATAACATTCTCTCTGACGATCAACACGGTTTTAGGAAATCCTTTTCCACTACAAGCGCCATATTTTCCTTCTTAAACGATGTTACCACATCTCTAGACAGTGGAGAAAATCCTCAGGGTGTTTTTCTTGACTTATCCAAAGCATTCGATGTCATCGATCACGGAATTCTCCTTACCAAATTGCATTCTTTAGGCATTCGTGGACTTCCACATCAATGGCTAACTTCTTATTTAAAAGATAGATATCAACAAGTAGAAATATCCTATACTAAAAATAAAATACTTGAGCGTTGTCTTTCAGAAACAAAGCCACTTACTTGCGGAGTACCCCAAGGATCAATTCTCGGCCCTATACTCTTTTTATTGTATGTGAACGACATGTCATCATCCACATCAGATTGCAAAATGGTTCTTTTTGCTGATGACACTAATTTACTATGTAAACACGCCAATGCTCAAAAAGTTTTGTCTAACCTTTCGACTTGGTTCCATGCAAATCGTCTCATTGTAAACACTGACAAAACAGTGTCTATGTCATTTCACAATAGTATCACAAAATCTTTACCCCAGGTTTCTCTTTCTTTAAACGGAACACAATTAAAAACTGTTACAAATACAAAATTCTTAGGTCTCCATATTCAAGACAACCTCAAATGGAATTGTCACATTGACAATCTTAATTCCCAATTAAGCAAATTGTGTTACGCATTCCGAATCTTAGTTAACGCAGTTAGTCCACGTATTTCCCGTTGCGTATATTTTGCAAACGTTTACTCCCATTTACGTTACGGCATTACCTTCTGGGGTAATTCCGGTCAGAGTATTCAAACTTTCAGAATTCAGAAGAGGATAGTTCGGATAATTTGTAAATCTCACCCCCGAAACTCTTGTAAACCTTTATTCAAGGAATTAAATATATTAACACTTCCCTGCATTTATATTTATGAAACAGTCGTGTTTGTTAAGTCCGAATTACTGAAGTGCCACCCTTGCTTTATACGAAACAGTCTCGTTCACGAACACTATACACGCAATAGTAGTAATATTCATCGCCCTAGAGTGTCAACCACTCTTTGCCAAAAGGGACCATACCATTCGGGAATCGTTCTATATAATTCCCTGCCCAAGAATATAAAAGATATTATGAAATTGAATATCTTCAAATCCGCGGTTAAAAACTACCTCCTGCACCAGTGCTTCTACACTGTAAAAGAATTTATTGATTTTAACAAAAGTTAAATTCGTCTTGTGCTTTATCACGCCATTGCTGTAGTACTTTTTAAACAACTTATAACAATTTCAAAAACTATTTTCTTGCATGATTGTGTTGTCTTATGGCTCATATTAATTTAGTTTTATGTGTACTCAACATTGGCACGTTTGTGTACATAAATTCTGTAGCCCCATCCTGGCCCGGGTTTTTCTCCGGTTTTCCTTCGGGTAGAGGCGGATTTATCATACAGGTTCTCTAGGCTTTGTCTAGGGGCGGGTCTATTGTAACAATAAATCGTGAATTTAGTGTTATTTCAATTTTTAAGCACTATACTCAGAATAATCTATAGTTCGATAATAACTTACATGTAATTTTTTGCTTAAAATTACAAACATATTGACATTCTATTAGTATTATAACTCGCAGCTAACTTTTTATCTTATCTAGGAATTTTTGCTGAATTTTTTGAATCCGCCTCTGCCTTAGGGCCCTTGATCGGAATTGATGGGATGGTCCCTTGCTTGCTTCCGGAGAGTAAATTAGTTTTTTTCCCTCCACGTGGTCATACGCAGTTTGTACTGTTTTTTGACAATAAATTTATTTATTTATTTATTATTTATTTATTGTTTTCCTCAAAGAGTTTACAAAAAAGTTCGCTACTGCATACGTCTATCTATAAAGGTTTGCCTTCATTATCGAAATTTATTTATTAAAAATAGGAGAGTTACTACACTTCAAATTACGAGAATAATTTAAGATAGAAAAAATCAATCATCATCAAATTTAATAGTTTTTGTGTTTTGTGCATTTAACAAAGATTAAAAGCATCTTTAAATCGTAAAATTTGGGCGAATGTTTTAGATTTGAAAAGCTTTTTAATGAAATAATGCAGGCGCGCTGCTGCCCTTGAGTCTTGCCTCGGAAGCGGATCCCGGCGAGTGGGCCTAGCAAGTAAAAAGAATTCCGAGCAACGCCGGGTTATCAGCTAATATGTGTGTATATATATATACACATACATACAGTCCCCAGAATATGTCCACTGCCTCATGAAACTTCTATTGCGCAGCCGTAATGAAGAGATAAATCAACCAATTGGAAAAGAGTACGTTTCAAGGACAGTCACTTGAAGATACCTTAAGCGTTCATTACCTTCTTGTACGTAAGAATGAATAGTCACGTGTTTATTGCAAGTTGAAACTGGTCGAGGAAACCGTGTCTTAATTACCTGTCCACTAAGGCACGACTGTATATCTGTAAGTTGAAACTAATTTAATAAAATATGCATAACGACATATTTATTGAGTGAATTTTGCATAAGTGATAGTTTGTTTTTAAATAATAACTCCGCATTCTCTTTTGTTAAAGAGTTATGTGGTGTTCCTTCCACTTTGTCACGTGTCCACTGTGTCCTATGTGACGTCGTGACGCAGGGGACAGTTTTGTATACATAAATAAACTTTATTGTCAAAAAAGTTGTTGCAAACTGCGTATGACCAATAAACTAAGTACTCTTCGCAAACAAGCAAGGGACCATACCATCAATTCCGATCAAGGGTCCATGGGCAATGGCGGATTTAATATTTACAAAAGACATTATTTAACAAATGCCTAATGTTATCCATTTATTATTCAAAATAAATTGTAGATATTAGTGCAGTAAAAATTCGAGATTAATAAAACAAAAGTATTAATGGATTCCCGCCCAAGGAAAATCCACCACTACCCGGAGGAAAACCGGAGTAAAACCCGGGCCAGGATGTAATTGTATTCGTCAAATATTTAAGACAATGCGGCACATACATTTATGATATTAAACATTCAATAAAAGTTTAAAATATTTTCACATAATCAAGTTAATTAAATTTGATAATGAATTATTTCACTATAATTTTTACGCAAAATGACAATAATTGAAATGTACTTTTATAATCACATATTTCATTAACTTATACGCAATTAATAGAAAATTTCCAAGTAATTGTAATAATTAATTCTAATTTAATTGAAACATTGAATAATCATTTATTTTTAAATATTTTCGTTACGTAAGAAAATATGACTAACGATAATTAGTTAAATCTATTGTCATAGTGTCGTTTTGTTTTAGCAATGAAATTCGTTTAAACCTAAAATACATTGTATTGATTAATTTTTACAACTTATATCTTTTACAGGAATATGTTTTGAGAAAGTTTTTTAAAGTCTGTTTTTTTTTCAATTTTGTTTATAAAATGGCATTACGAAGATTAAATTATTAGTGATAAACGAAAAAGAAATTCTTGACATTCAGGAAGGGATTCCAAAAGATGTTGTTTTTGCTAGGTACTATGAATGTGCATCAGGTTATATGTTCATCACGAGGCATTCTGCGTTACGAGGATGTAAGTTGCTTCTGCTACTCCGGACAGAACTTTCATTTTGGCATTGCGAATATCTTAGTCTGATCAGAAGGGTTGTGTAAATTGAATAGAAAAAAGGGTATTGGTATTTTCTATTGTCAAGCTTATTTTGATTGTGAATCTGAATCAGATGTTCCACGGCGCGTCGCAGTATCAAAGAAAAGACCTTGGAGGAAAATCTTGCGGAAAAAACTCGAGAAAACAAACAGACGTTCTCAATCTCCATACAAACATGTATTATTTGTAGTATTTATTCGTGTTTTAAATAAACTAATACATTAATTAATTATTTGAAATAAAAGTCCTTCGTTGAAATTATTTCATACATGTTTAATAACGCGTACAGTCCTATTTGTATACTAAGATACGAATTTGAAATTCTGTCCCCGAACACATCTTCTCAAATTTTATAGCAGAGAATGTCAAATGGCAAAATATTTGTACATGTATACTTCGAGCATGATTGGGACAACTATTTAAACGTAGTTTTGCTGTAAAAGTTGTTGTAATTTACTATGAAATTTTAATTAAATTATATACATATTTGTGAATTGTGACACTGGACATAGAATGAATTTCTCACTGTAGAATAAATAAATTATTTGAGACCTATTTTGTTTTATTGTAACAACTTACATGTATATATTCAGAACAGAAAGAACTTACATAAATGACTGAGTATAAATCCTGTTTATATGTTAATAACGAAACGTGTCAAAGTTGACATTTTGAATGACAATGCATAGTTTAAATTTATGTAAAAACGTTCATAATTTTTTTTATCGCTGCTGCGATCAAGAACGTTTATTTAAATATACTCCAAATGCACTGATTACATTTAAAATATTTTTTTAAAAGTATTTAAAAGATTTTTTGCTATGGTCATGTTATAAAATATTGACCCTCTCTGACTGTAGACTGTTGCGCACTAATTCCTCACCCTTGCTAAGCGGATGTGCGAGAGAAAGGACGATACCAAACAGTATCTTCTCTCATGTTATCACGGACAACCTGTCGTATCATATATAAGTCAATGGCTACAAAGCGCGTGTTTACGTAGAACATTTCACAACACCAAAACATAAACAACGAAACTCATTGGTTCGATTGTTATCCTTCAGGTTGGAATCAGTTGAATACGAAACCGAAATTTGACGATCGAATTGAGTTGCAAAGCATTTACGATGCGATTACGTCAGATTTTGTCTCGTCAACCGATTAACGTTCAGAAAAAGATAAACGATTCATCAGTAAACTCAAGATTTTACTTTTTGTCTTGAAATATTTTGAAAGTGTTAATTTCTTCTTCATTCATTTTAGTCGAAATCCGTCGTACTCCTCTGAACCGGATTGGAGAAATCCCCCTATCACGTTTATGAATGAAAAAATAAGTCAATTTCTTCACATGGATACGAATAAGTGCAAGCATATTACTTATATTTTTACTCATGAAATTAACGTCCCCAGTTATTACTTCCTAAATTCTTCCTGTGTTTTCTTCAGAGTTGCCAGGTCTTCAGATGAGAATTATCGTACAAGCCTTCCAAAATTATCTCATTTTGGTGGAAATTATCGTACACCCTGTTTTTACACATTATATCATTATTTAAGTTTTATTCACCAATATTTTAATAAATCTTATTTGATATTTACCGCCCTGGCTTCGAAAAAAATATTAGTTTTCCGTTTATGCACTGTGTTGTGTATAACTGAGTGAATGAGCACAGTTGAATAACAGTTCAGCACTGATCTGCTTTTCGTTTAACCGACAACTTTTCTTTGAGCAACGTAGAACCTATGATTTCAGCACTGACACTGATTACTGATTTTAAATACTTTAAGCTCAACAGCGCCATAAAGTTCGAGTTGTAGTTGATAAAAGGTTTCTCTTACTAAATTGTATGTTATTTATTTTAATATTATAGAAATATTCAGAGTATATTAAATTTAAACTGAATTGTTTATACAATTTTTTGTGACCTATTTGGAGGTTCCGTATAGGGTAAGACCCAGGGTGCGTTCAATCCCGACTAGGTACGCCCTTGACAATGACGCCATTATCTTACTACTTAGGCGGATTTCTTATACAGGTTCTCTAGGCTTTGTCTAGGGGCGTGTTTATTGTAACAATAAATCGTGAATTTAGTGTTTTTTCAACTCTTATGATTTTTAAGCACTATACTCAGAATAATCTATAGTTCGATAATAATTTGTACATGTAAATTTTTGCGTTAAATTACAAACATATTGACATTCTATTAGTATTATAACTCGTGGCTAACTTTTTATCTTATCTAGGAATTTTTGCTGAAATTTTTGAATCTACATCTGCCTTAGGGCCCTTGATCGGAATTGATGGGATGGTCCCTTGCTTGCTTCCGGAGAGTAAATTACTTTATTGCCCTCCACGTGGTCATACGCAGTTTGTACTGTTTTTGACAATAAATTTATTATTATTATTATTACGTTGTAATAGTAAATAAATAATGAAACTTGTAAGGAAAGAATGCGCATTGTCCATTTCCATCCTTTTCAAACGCATGTCAAGAGCGTAGTTTTGAAAAAAATAACCATAAATAGTATAATAAACAAATTAGTAGAAACAGGGGTGATAGGATAAATTTTAACTCGTAATTTTATTTTTGAGTCTAAGAATCCGAAAAACAGAATGAGAAATCTAAGAACTCTCTTTACATAACATAAAATTGTTTAATTTTTCTTATTATCTCATTCGTATCTTATTACCCCACTCTTCCCTAAGCATAACATTCCTTTAAATGGAGTATATAGAGATATTCTTCTTATAATAGTGGGGAGGCAAACAAATAATAATAAGAANTCTTCTTATAATAGTGGGGAGGCAAACAAATAATAATAAGAATACTCTTTCACGTATAATTAATTACTTGTGTGACTATATTTGAACCTCGATAATTGCAGAAAATAGTTATGTTCAAAAATAAAATAGTATTTGTGTAAGCTGTCAGAGTGCGGAAAATTTCATTGATTCTTGATACTTCCCACCATACTATGAATGAAATCAGAGACCAACCAACTCAGTCTCATTTACGCATCTTATATTGTTAGATGTGATTACATTATCGATGATCTGATAAGGTCTAACTGCGTACCATAGTGTTTAAGATGCAATACTCATATTACAATATATTCTGCGCAAATGTAGCGGAGTTAGTGTTAGATGTAATATTAATTTTGGGTAAAAAATCATGTTTTTGTCTTTTTAGTCAAGGACATGACCTTTGGTGAAATTATCGTAAGTCCTTTCAAAATTACAATCTTTTGGCATTCATGGACAAGCATCAGTGGCTGACTTCCTATTTAACACTAAAAATAAAGTACTTCATCATTGCCTTTCAGAAACAAAGTCACTAACTCGCAGAGTTCCCCAAGGTTCAATTCTCGGCCCTATACTCTTTCTGTTGTATGTGAACGACATGTCGTCTTCCACATCAGATTGTAAAATGGATCTTTTTGCCGATGACACTAATCTATAATAAATTTATTGTCAAAAAACAGTACAAACTGCGTATGACCACGTGGAGGACAATAAACTAATTTACTCTCCGGAAGCAAGCAAGGGACCATCCCATCAATTCCGATCAAGGGCCCTAAGGCAGAGGCGGATTCAAAAAAAATTCCTAGATAAGATAAAAAGTTAGCTGCGAGTTATAATACTAATAGAATGTCAATATGTTTGTAAATTTTACGCAAAAATTTACATGTACAAGTTATTATCGAACTATAGATTATTCTGAGTATAGTGTTTAAAAATCATAAGAGTTGAAAAAAAACCCACTAAATTCACGATTTATTGTTACAATAAACACGCCCCTAGACAAAGCCTAGAGAACCTGTATATTAAATCCGCCTCTACCAGAAGGAAAAACGGAGAAAAACCCGGGCCAGGATGGGGCTACAGAATTTATGTACACAACCGTGCCTAAGTTGAGTACACACTACTATGTAAACACGCCAATGCTCAAAAACTTTTGTCTAACCTTTCGGCTTAGTTCCATGCAAATTGCCTCGTTGTAAATACTGACAAATTCTTCGAGTAGAAGCGGATTTTTTTTAGAGACTCGCTAGGTTCTTGCCTAAATACAGCATCAATTGATGTAATTTCTTGCGAATTTAGTGTTATTTAATAGTTACGATTTATCAACAATACTTTCCGAATGATTTATAGCTGGAATACGTTCTGGTGAAATGACTTTTCTATTGTTTATTAAATACAATATTTGTTAATACTATAACAAATGTCAAACAATTTTTTTTATCGTTAGGAGTATGTTGAAATGTTACATCCGCCTCTGCCTTAGGGCCCTTGATCGGAATTGATGGGATGGTCCCTTGCTTGCTTCCGGAGAGTAAATTAGTTTCTTGTCCTCTTCGTGGTCATACGCAGTTTGTAACTACTTTTTTGACTATAAAGTTTATAAAGTCAAATCGTACGTAGTACACATGGCTAAATTAGCGTACAAAACGATAATTATCGTACATCTGGCAACTCTGATTTACTTGAACCAGTGATTAGCAGGCCTCGTGAAACATGATAATTACCAACCAAGTGAGTTATTTCTACGTTGCATGATAAGTACTATATTATTCCATTTCTAAGAAATCCCCGTGCTTGCAGGAAACACGAGTTGACTTCGGGTGTGCGTCAGAAGCACGTGTAGTAGGGTTGACATTGAACACGAAGCTGAGCGGTGTCGGTGCTCGCTGATTTTCAGTTACATCTACTTGGGCAATACTATTTCGTAGTTAATTATTCAATAGCCTATGAATAGAGGTATTTTATTGTATGATTGTAATTAATCGCGTTCTTGATAGTTGTCAATGACTGTGGACAATGTAGTAGGGGAGATTGTTTCTGATTGGTGGCTATGTCCACCTGTAACGCCTTCTAAATAGTATCTATTCATTGTTGTCAGTGGACAAAATTCCATTCAATAATAGTGGAGTGAGGAAGATTTTATTTCAAGTAATTTTCCTTGAACAAGGTAGGATGCAAGTGGTTAACTGTCTCGGTTTTTAAAATGAATGAACTACGCGACTGGAAATCAGAGAGGTAATCTTAAAATATTTTTTGTTACTTGTATCATCACACTTTGTTGGTTTTGAATAAATTAAACTTGGTTTGATTATTTTGATTTATTTCGTACAGATCTAACAGTAGTGAATCAGACGATGAATCCTATTGTCACTTATCCAACAATCATTTTTCAAGCGATCTTCAAGAAGAAGCCAATTTTGGTACTGAGGGTTTAGACGGGAATTCGATCATAATGGGAGAAGAAGAGACTTTTGAGAAAGATGAGGACGTTGGTGTTTACTTAAACTCGTGTATGTAGTCGATAAAATTTTATTTGAACTTGAAATATTTTAGATTGTGAGATTCATTTGATCTACTTTTAAGTTTATGTTCCACACCTCTTATTTCAAGTCCACTAGCATACCCTAACTGTTGAGGATTTACTTAGCTTAAGAAACTTAAAACCTCATATTTATAATTATGCTTTGGTAAAGTGTAGTTTTATTGCAATTTTCACTGACTATTTTGCTTTTGTCGTGTGAAATGAGTTTTGTTGCAAGTTAGATCTCTTTTATTCATCCACATCCTTTAATATACATTGTAAATTGAAAAATGTTATCAATAATTTTTTTGTAATACAACTTTTTCATACTTCAAGGTTATCTTTGCTTTTTATAACACGTAGCATGTATAGGTGATGTAGGACCTAGGAGTTTTTTGGTATATTTGACTTGTATTTGTGTTTGAATATTTACCAATATATTTCCTAACTGCTGGGAAATTGATGTTTATGCTGTGATGTGAATTTTATTTTACTTGGGGTGAAAACTGGTTAGTAACTGAAATATACTTAAAAATTGCGTGAATGAAAATTTTAACTTTTGTATCTCTTTGAAGTGTTGGAGTTTTCAGTATTATTTATTGATTGTATTATTTGTTTTATTTCATTAAACATGTACAAGTTATTTTGATGGTGGATGACCAGTTTGTAACTGGTCAATGTTAGCAAAATTTAAATCTCTTCATTTCTCATGTTTTTATGAAAATCGTACACCAAAAAAGTTTGAGTCTTTTTGTATAGCTACAAATTTGTAATACTTTTTTGAGAATAAAAAAAAAAGTCTTTCATTACTGAAGAACAATGTGAACTCCCATTTTGAAATCTTTCCCTATCGAGTTTCTGTTTTTATTATTAAATTGGTCTTCTGTCTATTTAAGAAATGTGCGAGTTTCATATATAATGTTCAGTTGGATATAGAATTGTTTATTACTCATATTAAGTTTCTGAGAAGCTCATATTTCTGAGAATATTTTGGGCTTTGCATTTTTCTTTTTCTGAGTCAAGTGTTTAATATTTTGATACAATCAGTTGGAGTGTGTTGAAAACAGTGGAGTCTCTGAAATAAAACATAGTCTTGTTTTTGGACACACTGTCCACTTACTGTTTGAACTTGGAACTTATTTCAGAAGTTATTTCCATCTGCAGCTCTTGTTGGCTAGTTTTCTCCAAATTCTCTAGAGGTGTGTGGACAGATGAATTACCTACATGCTTGCTCCCAGAGGATTTGGAGAATATGGAAGTTGGGATGTGCTTTATGTTATAATGTCAAGTGGATTGTTGTGTCTGATTAAACTACAACACTGTTTTTTCTAAGTAACTACATGTTTGTGGCGTAGAATTTTTTGTCAATTCCTCAATTTTTCATCTACATTTAAAATTGATCTTCAAAATTAGTTGACACCTCTTTTTACAACGGTGTATGTTGAATGAATAAGTGGCATAAGCACTTTTCTGAATTTTATATTGAAGGCAATATAATTTTAATTATACCTCTAGTTCCAACTCTGTTTAAGTTGAGTATGCCCTAAAGATATAATGATATTTCTGAATTGAATCTCTTCAAATTTTCTGTTAGCTGCCTCCCTCTCCATTGTACTGTAATGTTATTGAACCTAATAAAAGGTCATATGAGTTTCTTTTCTTCCTTTAAATATATAAATATAAATAAAGTGTAGTTAATATGAAGTAATGTTAAATCCTTGTACTCCTTACCATGCCATTGTAATTATATTATTAAAAATGTATGAAAATAAAAAGTCACATGCTGGTGACATTGTTTCATATAACTTCTTTTGGTAATAATAAGTGGGTCCTAAAACATGAAAATGTTGGGAAAAATTCAAGCATAATGGACCTATACAGCGCACTGCATTGTTGTGGTCAGCTGTCATTTTTGAGCATATCTTATTTATCACCAAGTTTATAATCGCAAAATAGTAATATACACTATATATATAGTGTATACACATTAGTTTCATCCATAGAAAATGGATGTAACTGTTTGTAACTCCTCCTACCGGTAGGAGCACCTTCATAGTGAAGATTTAGATATGATTTATAGCAGTATATTTTTGAATAACAATTAGTTCTAGCTTTAAAATTTTAAGACACCCTTAATTTTTGTTTTTGAGTTAAATTTGGCTTCCAAAGAAGTTTTACTATTATTTTGTTTGCTTTGTAGATGATAGTGATCTGAACATCATCATTGAGGAAGAAGGAACACTTGGTATTCCACTGAGTTCGAAAGATCTCCAACATCTTTGTGCGGGAGTTAGAACAACATATGGTTTCATCACAGGACGAATTTATTATGAAGTAAAAGTATGTATATTAATGATAGTTTTCTATTTTTTAAATAATGAAAGTGTGTCTGGAAGAAAAGAAATGTTATTGCATTGTATATTGAAGATATTTTGTGTTGTAATATAGGGAATGTAATTAAGCACATTAGATACAAAATGCCTTCCCATTTTCCTCTGGGATTTTTCACTTGAAACATTCTAGTGTCTTTTAACTAACTTCAGGATTGATAAAGATTTATGTTTATTTTGAATTAAAATATCTAATGTTTTTTATTATTGTTTAGAATTATTCATATTCTGTATTAGATGAAATTAAATTCTTTGAACTTGGTAAGATTTATTTGCATTGAAAGTCAGCTTCAAGTATTAGTGTAAAAGTTATAATTATTATTATTTACAGCTAATTACACTTACGAACATGTAGGTATTTGTGAGTCCGTCAGATTGGTCACTGAGGGTAAATGAATGAGACCTTGCATTTTCTCCTATTTATGGAAAATTGGAGAAGTTCTTATAAATAGTATGTCTTTTCTAAAAGGAAAATGCATAATATAGTACTATGTAGTCAATCCTGACATTTTTTGAACAAACTGAATGATTATTGAATGCCTTGATCAATATTATTGCTATAATTGGATTTGTAATTCAAAAAGTTATTTGTATGAAATATTTTTTGAAAGTTTGAATAGATGTCACAATATGAAATTTGATCCATCTTATATTCAGTTTGAAAACAGTTAAGATTAATGTCTCTGTATTTGTTTAACAATACCTGTATTGTAGTGTTGTGTGGTTCTTGTATAGTTAGACTTTCGCAAACTCCCATCTTGCGATAGTGGGCAGAATCCCTATGAATTTCGAATTGGTTGGTCATCTTTAAACTCTTCTCTGGTTTTAGGTGAGCATTTATTTTTTATTTTTTGGATGCTATTCTATGGTGTGGTAATTAAGTAACTTTTATCACAAAGAAAAATTAAAAAAATAAATTTTTTTCATAGGAGAAAAGGGCCTTACATTTTGCTTTGCAAATCTTGGATTAGTTTGGTCGAATGGAGAGAGTAAAAGTTATGGATCTCCAATTCATAGTGGAGATGTTGTTGGTGCACTCTTGGTGAGCTTTATTGCTTTAATTTATTTAAATTGAATGTGTGTGACATTTGTAACATTTATGATTTCATTGATGTACAGGATATGGACAGTGATCCTGTAGTTCTCTCATATACTGTGAATGGTATTCCTGTGGGAATAGCATTCAAAGTGCCTTATTCGGACTTGGAGGGGGCGGCATTGTTCCCTCATGTGCTTACTAGAAATGTTATTTTCAAATGTAACTTTCTTTGTAAGTTTCCATGGTTCAAACCGCCCAGTGGATATGTTTATGTGGGAGATACTCTGCGTAGTGAAAGGGTTGCCGGTCATATACAACCTGAAAGTGATGTTCATGAGGTACGCGTTTAATTTGTAATAAATTTTTTAATGCTTTGCAAACTACTATACTTAGAATACTGTATAGAATAAGAACAAGAAATTTAGCTTTTTTATGGTATGTTAATTTGATTGATTTTGTTAGCAAACTATCTGACATCTTATAATACATGACAACATGAATATAGAAATTTTGTTTAATGTAGAACTGGTTGGAAAATAAAACTTCTGTGGCTTAATTATAACATGAAAATGACAATATTTTGAGGGCTGATCTCCCTCATGTGTTTGCTCTGAACCGTATTTTTGTCCTCCATCACATGTTTACATAACTACAAAAATCAATTCTTGAAATCAACTGGATGTGTTGGATCTTGAAATTGCTTCTTTGATGCTTCAACTTTCCATTGATTGTTAGAGACAGAGTAATTTTAAATAGTTGCATTCATGCACCAGAACATTCCAGGTATGTTGCATGTAAGTGACAAAGGTTAGAAAATAATTGACCATTAGAATAACCTCCAACTAGGAGGCAGAATGAGGGGTCTTATGACCTCTGTTAACTCTTTGGGGAGAGTTCTTGTGACAGACACACTGACTTATATAGTATAGATGATGATTTTGTTGATTAGAGAAAAGCATGACTTACATTACTTCAATAATTCACAGTGGAGTGTGTGGCTGGCAGATTATTACAATAATGTACATAATGACATACATGATTGTCATTATCATGTGCAGTATTTCTTTTAAGTAAATTTTATGTAGTAGCAAAGCTAAAACTACTAAATATGATTGTGGAATCAATTTCATAGTTTTTACTTCATTGTCTGTATTTCTAAGTAATTCTTTATTAACGTTATCTATAACAATTATCGTGTTTTTCTTATGGATGTTGAAAGTAATTCGTCTTCCTTAAAAATATGTTTTGTCTTCGCTTTTCTTTCCTCAGGTTATTCTGGTTTGTGGGCTTCCAAAAAGTGGTAAAACTACGTGGATTAGAAAGTTTTGTGAAGAAAATATCCATAAATATTATGTTCTGGATTGCAGCAAGCAAATAGTATGTATAATGTTTATTGGATAATTAATGCACATAATTATTCTATAAATCATTTGATGCAACCTTTCTATTGCCAATAATGACATTGCTTCTAGATTAAACAACAAGGTTATGAAATTGACTGGGCATTAATAAGGAAATGTGAAAAGAAGTTGAGGAAAGTTTCTGCTAGAAGAAATCAAAAATTCATTTTTGAGGAAGTGAGTGGAAAATTAAATCATAATTCATCAAGAAGATTTATCCAATTTATTTTTTATTTTAAGTATCATTTTGGATGTGGTTAGACTGAATTAAGATCATGAAGCATGTTATTCCATCTATGCGTATTTGAAGAGCTAGAATGCAAAAAGTGTCTTATTTATTTCAACAGATATTGAACTAAACTCTTACACATATTCTTTAGACTATTTAACATGTTGATGCTATGTTCAAAATGTCATCAGTAGAACACTCTGTAAAATGTTTGTTTCATTTAAATTTTACACGAATGTTTTGACTGTGATGACATTATTTGTCTTTTTAATTCTTATTTTTGTGCTTGTTTCATCTAAATAATTATCAGTAAATTTTCAACAGTTAACTGTGTGATTTTTTCCTTCAGTGAAATCTCAGGATTTTGACTACCAATATTTGCAAAATAATCTATTCAGGACGAGTTGGATTTGTCGCTCCGCACCTGTGACACTGTGATGAACAAAAGATAGCAAAGTCATCGACAAAAAGAGAGTGTAAAACAGGATTCTTTACAGCAGACGTTATGCTGTTTATGGCCACTGCAAATAAGGTCACACTCAAGACTGAGCCCTGAGGAACACCGTTCTCTTGAAGAAGGAGATCCGAGGTGTCTCTTCCAATTCTATAGCGGAAGGAACGTTGATCCAAAAAGGACATAAGCATCAGAGGAAGACGTCCTCTAAATCCCCAGGCATAGAGTTGTTGTAAAATGCCATGACGCCAAGTAGTATCGTAAGCCTTCTCGATGTCAAAGAATATTCCGATGAGATGTTGTCTTCGGACGAAAGCATCTTGAATTGCTGATTCCAGGAGAAGTAAGTTGTCCAGGGTGGAATGGAACTTCCTGAAACCACACTGAGAAAGACAGGTCGAAAACGACCGGTTTTCGTTTCTCTGCTGAGAAAACACGCTCTGTTCTTTTCAGTAGGAGACCAAGCCTTCTGGCAGAACCTCACCTCGCCCTGGGGAACAACGTTCTCAAATTCTATCCTTTTGTGAAATTCTTAGGTCTAATCTTTGATCAGAGA
>NNCF01136434.1:239648-250918 GCA_002313205.1 Laupala kohalensis
ATTTACCAACAATTCTCGGAAATGAAACGGTTAATGTTAATAAACTATTAAATTTTATGAGTAGATCGGGGCTCCTCCCACAAGTTCTCGGGAGGGTTTAAAATTTGCATTCCCTTTTCATCTTTACTGTCTTCTTTGTTTTCATTTCGTTTCTGTAATTCGAAAATATATTTAAAAATTATTTTCCTTTTTTTGTGATATACTGTATTGGTATTCTGTTTTCTTTTCTTTCATCTTTGTATTTAGATATTTGTTGAATTCAGTAGGGTTTTTTAGTGGGTATGGTCGTGATATTCGGCGAGTCCCACGCACGGGACGAGTCATTACGGCTCTTCTCTATGGTGCAAAACTGCATTTTTCCCTACTTGCATGGGCTCTAATGACCTCGATGTTGACAAGCCCTAAAGCCCCAACCAAAAAACAAAACAAAAAAAAATTTGCAAAATGTAATTTTAATGGCAGTTATATGCTGTATATTTTTTATTCCTAATGACACTTGAGTGTCAATCCTATTAATATTTTTTAATAATATAAACCTAATATAGATGTACATTACATTCATAATTCAATATTTTGTGTATATTAAAAATTTACTTAAAAATTGCGCAAAATAAATTATATCCTTTGATTTTTTCATAATGAGTTATATTTGGCAATGTCAGTTTATTATGGAGTATGTTACAGTTTTAAAAATATAGTATCTGCTTCCCAATTTCTTGTCTGTTTGTAGGATACCCTCTCGCACACCACCCAGAGGGAAATGATGACATGTTTTAGAGACTTTGTTCGTCAAGCTGTTATCATTGTTCCATCTGATAAGGAGTATGACAGACGTTTTAAAGAAGCTAAACATCTGAAATCTTTAGATCACTTTTATGTTGAATATATGAAAGGTAAAATTGCTATTCTGTAATTGAATTGCCCAGATTTAGTTTTGGGTTTGTGGAAACTGCTACAATTTCAGATATTGCAGTGGTTGAGGACGACAGTTTTTTGAAGGAAAGACTAGCCTCATCTTCAGGTTCATTCCATTCCATTAGGTTGCACTACCAAGATAAAATACGAACACCAACTATATCATAACAGTACAAATTTTTAAGCGAAAATATAAAATGAAAGTAAGCAAATGGTAAACACTTGGTTAGTTTGATATTTGCTTATTTTTACTTCAAAATGTGTACTGTTATGGTATAGGTGGTGTTCGTATTTTATTTTATGTTATGGATATGTGTAGTAGTGCAACCTAATGGAATGTAATAATGGAATGTGTTTTGAGGAGGCGAGAGTCTGCCTCAAAACATTGTTGTCCTCAACCACTGTGAAAATGTGATTTTAACTGTCAAGTGATCATGAAGTAAATTAGTTTTGTACCTTATAATGATTGTCTTTAATATATTTGCACATTTAATGGAATATTAATGGATTATATAGACAATCAGAGAATGAGTGACGTAAACTTTAAATAGAATTCTCTTTCAGCAAAATTTTTACTACCAGCAATGGGTATTTTTGATTTAATTGTTTATCCTGAGCTGCCTGAAGATCAGGCACATATGAGTATATCAAGGTACAATGAGGAAGGCGACAGGTACACTTCGTGCAGAGGAAAACATCCAAAACATCAGGGAAAGAATATGTCAAAGCTCATTAATTCCTTACGCAAGGGAGGAACATATGGTAAGTATTTGTATACTTTTTGACTGTATCTGTCTACTGCTTTGGGTTTCAGACATTCATGTTTCAGAACTAGAATGTTTTCGAATATTTCTTCATAGTTTTTTGTTAGTGAAAATGGAAGAAATATTTACAAAGGGGTTTGCTCGCTTTGTTTCATTTTTTTAGGCCAAAGTCAGTCAAGTTGTGCTGTATTTATTTGCTTAATTTTTTGATCGTGAGGAAATTATCCTATTATAATACCTGTTGAAATATTTGTAATGTGCTGAAAAAAACAACACTGAATTGAGAAATAAAATAATGACGATATGATATAAAAAGATAAAGTCCGTAAAGTTAATTAATCCATCTACAAAACCAACGCTGTCTCTTCTTCAAATGCACAAATTAATAATAAAACAAAATTTCATATTTTTAATGAGGTATTACAAATCCTCAGTGGAAAATACATAATACATCGACCACATTTTCAGCAGTTGTAGAAATGTTTTTAGTTCTCTTTCTTAGTACAATCCACAATTTATGATATATTTATTGAGAAGTAAAAACATATTAAACAAGAACAAATAAATGCTGTTCTTTTAGTGTTCAAATTGATCTAGCGTACTGAATTTTTATTATATCTGAGATCATGCATATGGCGTGAAATTGCTTAATTATATTTGTGTTCTGTAAATTTTCACTTCATGGTAACATCAAATGAGCAAAAAGATTTGGGTTTTCTGCATTTTTAAAATGGTAATGATCTAGATCTACATCAGACATATTTTCATATCTTGATTTCATGGAAGCAAAACCCCATATGGTTGAAAAAGTATTGTGTTAACCTATACACACATGTTTCACAAAGGGACCTGATATACAACCTTTAATGCTTTGGTGTACCAATGTTAAAATCACACTCAGTAGGGAAAACTTGCTTATAAGGGAAACAAATTTAAAAGGGCAACAATTACATACTTTCTTTGGCCTTTACATTGAATTTACATGCTTTCCTTGGCCTTTATTTGTTTGAAAATTTATTTTCAGTTTCAAAAACTAAATCATAATTTAATTTATTTATTGAAAATATGTTTTGAGATATATTTTAATTCTCCTGAACATTGCTGGAGAGAACTTGCTAATTCTCTTTGTATTAAGATAAATATGTTTTAATTTGATAAAGTTGCCAACGTTTCACCTCTTTCCTATGTACCTAAAGATTTTATATGATGTGGTTTGCATTTGTTTTTGTAGTCATTTACTGTCAGGAGAGAGAATGTTCAGAGGAAATGCCATGCAGTAAAGTCTTCGTAATCTAATTTATTATATTACTCTGGAGAGATACCTTTCCTTGGTAAAGGGTGTTCCCTAATCCTTAATGGTTAATTGATTCCTTGTGTTCATTATCAAGAAAAGTAAAAGCTGACACATTGCTATTAGGTATCGAGAACTTTTAACACAATTGGGTCAAAATGATCAATACCAAGGGCAAGACCATTCGAGGTTTCTCGTATTGATCTTATTTTTTACAAAGTAATCCACATGATTACATACACAATAATGGGTCTTTTTGTGATTGTGATATTTGTATTTTTTTACAACTTTCTGTTTACTTTGCTGGAATCAAATACTCCTGGAATTGTATTGAGGAAGTGGTACTGTTGTAGTAAATATCACAAGAAAACATTACGAGGTGAAAATTGGAATAATTGCAACCTCATGAGTGGGAAGAATATGAAACTTAAGTGCTAAAATTACGACTGTTACAATTTTGTTATGTGGTTGCTTATAATGGTCTTATGATTTATCCTTCTCAGATGTTGATTTATCTTCATCGAGTAGTGAAGCAGAGTCGGTGTCCGAAGAGATAAATATAATTATTTCTTCATGGTAAGTGAAAGAGTGTTTGTCCATTTAATATTTCAATTTTTGACAACATAACATGTATTTTATAAAAGTTAAGTTCATTATATTGTATTTACCCAAAAAATACAGTATCCCTCCAAATAGTCCTTTATGGTGGTTATGAGCATATTAATGCTGGTGTGATTACTATCGCTCTGAACTTAATGTTACTTTTGCAATAAAAATTATGAATATATGATCCTCCAGAGTTTTTTGGTCTAGCTTTGCAGAAAAGTATCCCTTATCAAGTAATGTCATAAATAGTTCTGTGCTAATTTTGTTTAAATTTTTATTACAAAGGAATTTAAGGACTATCAAAATGTTCATGATGGAATACTGCGCTCTTTAAATTATTTCTTGAACAAAATTGTTTAATTATATATAATGATTTAACAAGGTTACATGATTTGTCTATTGAGAATTGTTATTAAAGATGTCTAAGAAAGTAATATGTGTGTTTTTTTAGCGCATTGAGACAAAATGGAAGGAATGAAAACTGTCTTGAAAGCTTTAAGCCGAGTGAACCAGAGCAGAATGATGATCTTCCTCGACCATTTTCCAGGGAGAACAGGGGAATTCTTAAGAGAGGGAACTGTCCTAGAAGTATGTTTTTCTTATTTCTTCTTCTTCTTCTTTTTTGTGGGGCTTTACGGCTCATGTCGACATCAAAGGTCATTGGAGCCCGAAAAACGTGTACAGGTAGGGAAAATGCTGTTACACACTAGGGAGAGCCAACATGACTCTCCCCGCGTGTGGGACTCGTCGAATAATTCAACCCTACCCACTAAAAACCCTCCTGATCTACAACACACCAAAACATATCTCACAAAACACATCAAATTGAGGGGGGGCTAAAATGAAGGAGGTACTAAAATGAGGGGGGACAAAGAATGAGGGGTAGGACAAAAAATGAGAGGAATGAGGAAAGTGAAAGATACCCTAGCCTTAATAGAGTCGGGATCGAAAAGAACAAGAGGTGACCAAGGGAGGTCAGGAAAGAGAAAGGAAGGATCATGGCACAAGTAAGTGGAAGTAATGCCAGACTCAGCTCGGGGCCCCGTGTTCGCCAAACACGTACTTACTAGATGTAAGTCCCCTGGGGGGTTATTTCTTCTTAATATGTATAGAATGTTCAAATTACAAAGGGTATGTGACTTGGTAAATTGTGACGATTCACATTCGCTGATTCATATCCGTGTCTTCTCAATTGGACCCATCTCGGTTGGATACTAACATTTTCCTGGTCACTAAACAAGTATTTCATTCAGTTGTCCTTGGTTGGGTTAAAAGCTGCAGAAGATATTGGATTGTTCAATGTTGAAGGACATCATAACTCATAGTAAGCTACTATTTAATTTACACTTGTTTCAGAGTAATTTAAACCTCAGGATACACAAAATTCCCAGCAGACACAAATATAGGAACAAATAACGCTTGTTGTTCTGGAGACAGTTTAGAAATTTCATCTTCAAGCTCTCATTATTTCAGGTTGTTTTCATTGTAGGTCTTTTGACTAGATGTGCTTTATATCTGTGCTGTCTTCCTATGTTCTCAGCGGTACTTGTTGGGAGATGAATAGCGCAACCTGGTAGGACATTGATAAATTAATTGAAATTCAATATTAAAAACAAGTTAAAAATAGTACCGAGATAAAACAATTACCTTTAGTAAAAAGTTACCTTTTAGAAATTCAATATTTATTTCAATGTTTCAATCAAGTGTGAAACTGAGATGTAACTTTCTTAAATGTATTTAATTAGTTCTTAATAAACTAAAATATCAGAAAGACGTTTCATGCTGCTATAGAAATCAGTTATATTGTTTGATGTGATAGTGTAAAGCTGGGTTGAAAATACTATTGGATAATTTTTGTGTCTGCATGGAAATGACACTTGTGGAAGAGCATTATTTTACTACCAGATGTGAAGGAAGACACACATTATTTTTGGAATATGTCTTAATAAGTTGATTTGTGTGGAGAAAAGAGTGGGAAACTACTTTTAGTTTAGAAGACAATACTGTAAAATATATTCATTTCTGTGCTAGCTTTTTTTATTACTTTATCATTATTTTTTTTACTTTGTATATAAAATGCGATTTTTTAATGGTCATGGTAAATTTCTTAATTTTCAATTCGTTTTTTGCTCCCTGTAAAATTTGAATTATTGCATATTATTGCCAATGAGTTTTGACACACATGGCAGAAGAATTTTGGCACATATGTGATACTTTGGTGGATTCCTTTGGAGAGAATCCATTCTATCCTCCAAATTCTTGGTAAATCAATTCTTGATTGCCAGGCACCCATTCTGACTTACAGCATCCGCTCCATGAAAAATATTGTTGTACCACCATATTGTATAACTAATATCAATCTCCCAGGGGACTTACATCTAGTAAGTACATGTTTGGCAAACACGGGGCCCCGAGCTGTCTGGCATTACTTCCACTGGTGCTAGGCTGCTTCCTTTCTCTTTCCTTACCTTCCTTAGTCACCTCTTGTTCTTTTCTATCTCGACGCTATTAAGGCTAGGGTATACTTCATTTTCCTCATTTTTTTCACCCCTCTCATTTTTTGTCCTACTCCTCATCTTTTGTCCCCCCTCATTTGATGTTTTGATATTTGGTTTTGAGATATGTTTTGGTATGTTGTAAACCAGGAGGGTTTTTAGTGAGCCGTAAACACACACACACACACACAACAACAAAAAAACAATCAAACAAACTAATATCAAAAACGTTGAGAACAATAACCAATTTTCCTCGTGCAATTTATGAAAGTGATAGTGACAACATTGACCCTACAGAGTAATAAAAAAAGTATCTCATTTGTTAAATAGACAAAAACACTGAGTTAATAAACAAATGAAAGTTTTGTGGTATAACCCAGTAATATATCATGTTTAAAAGTCTTGATCTCCTAAAAATTTAGTTCTTGCCATATTTTTGCACGTTTAGACTTAGGCAATTTATGGAATGTTACTTGATATTGTGTTGGCAAGAAGAGTTATTTACATCATAAATTCACAAAAGCTACTTTTTGACCAATGGAGGGTTAAAAACACAAGTGAACCAAGTCCATCTCATCTGGTTTTGAGGAATTGGCTCTTCACATTCTTTTCGCATTATCAATTCTGACATTCTCTGAGAAATCAGAATCTAATTTTTTAGAAATTGGGTAACTAAGTATTTCATAAACTGTCACTGAAAATATTACTCTTATCTCTTTTCTTGAAGCACCTCAAAAAGTGAAAGAAATTGACTTGGTTCAGTTGGGTACTGAACTCTCCACATATATCTCCTACCTCATGTTGTATAAAAATCAAAAGTTCTGTTGAATGCAAAAGATATTTTTACTTACTGTGGAAAATTGTTCACATTCGACAAACAGTTTTCTGAAAGATGCTGTGTGAATGTACTGTACATTTGACACAAGTGTCAGTGTGTGCCCTGCACTATTTTAATGAATATGTGCATAAGCATTATACATTCTTTGAGAGATATAATTACCCTGTGATTAATACCATGACAAAATTACCAACAGATGGTGAACAGAATCCAGAAGAACGCCAACTGAATCAAGCAGATGACCAAAATGATGTCAACAGAAGTGAATGCCAAGAGAATACAAACATGCCACCGACATCTTTTCAGCAAGATACCGAGCTAACACAAGAAGTATACCAACAGAATACAAGTTTGATACCAACAGAATGTCACCAGGATGCCAACCAGATGCCAGTAGAATGCCAAAAGAATACCAACAATACCAACAGAGTATCAGCTGGATATCAACAGAATACCAGCAGTGTTCCTCGCAGTTTCGAATGTAATAATTTAATTTATTCTTACATTATATTGTGTAGTTAGGTGGTATAATATTCAATGGCACTATCCACTTATTGATTTGATTTTAGTCTCAGTTATTATGACCACCATATCTATTCACATTGTCATTAGAAGTCTCTCTGCCTAGTCTTATTAATATTTCACCACCTAACTATTTTCTTGTTTTCTTTTTTAATATATTTCTCATATTCTTGGAATATAATTTTTGTATCTATCGTGTTGATCTTGATTCCTTGTTAGTTCTCTTTCCTTTGATGTATTTAATTCCAGATTCCTCTTTACTTCTTAAAAAAATTGCTCTCGCTTCTCCATGAAAATCACATTCCTACATAACATGTTCACTTTTCTCATCGCTTTTGAATGTTGTGATGCATATTCTTTAGAAAGTGTTCAGGTGTGAAGTCCAGTGATATTTCAAGTAAGTACTGAAAACGTAATAAAATAATGTAATAAATATTGGCTATACAGCCAATTACCATCATTAATATTATATCAAAGTCCACAGAATGTTTATAAATGATCAAAGGAATGTAAGCAGATAACAACGGAAGAATGCCAGAATTTGTAGAATGTCATCAGTACTATCAGATGTTTTTTTGTATATATTTTTTTATTGGGGCTTTAGGGCTTGCTAACATCGGGGTAATTAGAGCCCTAGTACTAACAGAATCCAGCACATGACAATAAATTTTATTGATATTTTGTCAGTACCTACTATTATACTATGCTCTAAACTATATAAGTTGTGGTAATTTTGACAGGGTAATTTAATGGTGCTGAGTTATATAGGAAGCTATGAGCTCGTTCGTCCTAAAATTCATTTATTAATAATTGTGGAGAAATTTCTTAACCCTGCATTGTGTGCGTGGGCGGTGTTGGGACCGCCCTTTGAACTATTTTGCTCCCAAAAACTACACATTGAAATTAAGCCATAAGGGTCTGTGTATTCTTCAGTTACACCTTTGCCCACCAGTTGGTACTGTTACTGCATTGCCATGACTTTTTTGTTGTCTGCAATATAGTGGTCAAGGTCAAGTGAACGTGCTGCTGGAGCGGTCCTAGCACCACTGTGCACCTACTTACAAAAAAAAATCTATTCCAGAAACTTGAATGAAATGTAAGAATTTGTTTTATTCTGCTATATTGCTGTCAGTTTGTAACTCAATTTTACTTCTGTAATAATATGCATTTGTCTTTAATTCATTGTATATATTTCTCTAATTAGTCATTATTATTGTTTTTTCTACAGATCTCGGTCATTGAATACTTCTGATGAAATTCTTCATCACTTTTCAGAGAATTGCAGTTCGACAATGGCGGCTTCAGTTGAGATGGCAATATCAATTACTAGCCTATTAAGATAGAACTAAATGACAAAGTTAGTGATTCTGATCAGTCAATCAGAAATCATTTTTGTATTATCTTTATAAATCAGTGAAAGTAAATAAAATTATTTTAATATCAATTAAAAAAAAATTATTCTAATGTCAATTTTAAAAAAATTATTCTTTGCCCTCTTATTTTTAAATGAAAACAAGATTGAAAAAATTTAATTTTTGTATTATTTTCTTCTACTTTATGTATTTCAACCAGTCATCACAAATTATTTTATTTTTGTTAATTTTATATATTTTTCTGATTACTTTCAAATAAAAAGTTAAAAAAAAAATATTTTTCTGAATTACCTTTGCCCACGTTCAGTGAAAAACTCTAGAAATCATTGAAAAATGTTGGGTGGTTCAAACAGTCCCATGCGTGCTCACGTCATGGAAAGAGGCGCATGTGGTGCAGGATTCAAGTCAGTTATTAAGTGTAGATAAAGTAAGAATCATTATTAAAAGTCAAACAGTGACTTGGTTATTTATAACTTACGTATCTTCAGGATGCATTGAGTATATTAGTATTGACATACATTTAACCAGAATTAGAAAGGTGTCCAAGAGGGTCGACCATCTGACCCAAGTGATTCATCACGCCGCTGAAGAATCCATTCCGAAAACATCTGTTAACATGAAGACCTCATGTCCCCTGGTGGAACGACGCATGTTGGTCCACGATTCGGGCAAGGCGGAGAGCATTGCGGAAATTTAAGTGTAGTCCATCTCTGGAAAACCTTGCCACATATCGGATTGCTAGACCAAAAAAGCGCGCAGAACCATCAACGAATCCAGATCCACCTCCTGGAAAGAGTTTTTAAGTACCATTAGGAAAACATCATCATCCACTAAAGTATGGGAGTCAATCCAAAAGATATCTGGAAGGTATTCTCGAGTCTCAATTATCAGGGTCAGATTCTCACCAACAACAGAGAAATGGCAACAGTGATGGCTGAATACTTTGCTGACCTAACATCTACAGCAAACTGCGATCCTGATTTCACGAGGAAAAAGGAAATAGAGAGCACCTCCTTTGGCTTTTGTTCGTCATGCCCTCTCAATGTGGGAACTTGAGTCAGCTTGAGCGACAGTCCATGACACTGCTCGTGGCCCTGATTCAATTTATTATGAAATGCTCAGTCTCGAATCGAAAGAATATCTCGATATCTTTAATCTTTCATGGTCTGAGGGAGTATTCCCTAATTCATGGAAGGAAGCAACGCTTATCCCTTTACTAAAACCAGGTGAGGACAAAACGGCCATCGGAAGTTATCGAAGCATTGCCTTGATGAGTTGCGTCGGTAAAACTCTGGAGAGAATTATCAACTGACATCTGATCTGGTATCTTGAAAGGCATAACTTGCTCAATCAATCTGTGTGGTTTCAGGAAGTTCCATTCCACCCTGGACAACTTACTTCTCCTGGAAACAGCAATTCAAGATGCTTTCGTCCGAAGACAACGTCACTGGAATATTCTTTGATATCAAGAAGGCTTTTGATACTACTTGGTGTCATGGCATTGTAAACCAACTCTATGCCTGGGGATTTAAAGGACCTCTTCCTCTGATGTTACAGTCCTTTTTGGATCAGCATTTCTTCCACTTCAGAATTGGAAGAGACACCTCGGTTCTGCTTCTTCAAGAGAACTGTGTTCCTCAGTACTCAGTCCAGAGTGTGACCTTATTTGCGAAGGCCAAAAACAGCATAACATCCTCTGTAAATAATCCTGTCCTACACTCTCTTTTTGTCGACGACTTTTCTCTCTTTTGTTCATCACAGTGTGTCACAGGTGCGGAGTGACAAATCCAACTCGTCCTCAGTAGATTATACCACTGGTAGAAGATGACTGGCTTTCTATTCTCTGCTGAAAAAACCCACCGTACTAGGAGACCAAGCCTTCTGGCAGAACCTCACCTCGCCCTGGGGAACAATATTCTAAAATTCTATCCTTCTGTAAAATTCTTGGGTCTAATCTTTGATCAGAGACTGAATTGGTTTGAACATCTGACAGACCTAAGAGCGAGAACATTAAAGTCTCTGAACCTATTGAAGTGCCTGAGTAGCAGGGAATGGGGCACTGATCGCTCCTTCTTGCTCCAGTTTTATCGAGCATTCATAAGATCTCGGCTCGATTATGGCTGCGTGGTATTTATCTCTGCTTGTGCAAGCTATTTAAAGAAGTTGGATAGTGTCCACCATGCAGGAATTCGACTAGTTACGGGAGCCTACCGTACTAGTCCCATTCCAAGTTTCTATGCCGAGAGTGGCAAACCATCTCTTTATCTCCAGTGGCAACTACTCATGCTACGACTCTTTTGCCATGTGCTGACTTTACTCGACAATCTGGTACACAAAGCAGCATTTTATCCTTCCTCTTCTTCCATCCGTTTCTACAACAGACTGAGAGCAACCAAACGTTTTGTATATCGCTCCAAAGAAATTTTGATTATATGCACTCCTAATGTCTTAAATCATGGTTTCAGT
>NNCF01136434.1:260963-297178 GCA_002313205.1 Laupala kohalensis
TGATGCAATTTTTGTTTCCAAAAGGTAAAGTAGGTTATTGTTCTCTATGTGGTTGTACACAATTTTTTCTGCATTTTTGACCATTAATTCAAGGTGAAGTAAAAGTACAGAGGAACATGTAATATTTTATTTCTCATTTTTATATTGTATGTACAAATGGTGAGGTCGTCATTAGAAGTACATCAAATATTTCATTAGAATTTCATATAGAACAATATAACAGTGAAAAGGTATATAGACCGGATAGCTGTTAAAAGAGTGATATACATACAAGAAAGAGAAATCACCAGAAAATTTTAAAATCACATACAACATGGATGGCTCACAAAGCATCATTACAATCATACATCAGTCAAAAATTTCTTTTTACATCTGGGAAACAAGGCATACTATTACATTTGACAGCTCACACATTTATGACATCCTATGTCCCAGTAATTCAGGGATTTGATGTATCATTCATTTAATTAACATTCACCACACAAGCGCGTCAGTCACCAAGTGAAGGGCGATATTGGGAGTGGAATCTAGATTTAGTTAAGGTTCTTCCAATTTATTGCTTACCATATGTTAATTGGATTTACCAATTTATGACCTAACTTAGGGAAGAAAATGCTTCAATTTTATTGAAATGTGAAAATTTTAAAATTGAAATGAATAAATTTACTCCTGTGAACATCAGAAACCAAGGAAGACATTCTCTTAGTACAAGATGTGATTTTCTTGTTTTTTTTAGTAGTTACTCTTTAAGTCACTTTGTCAGATTTAATTTCATAGGTATTTGGGAGCAATTAGTATATTTTTATAGTGTTACATGTGTTTGTCCTTGTAAATTACATTTCGAAGACAAAATTTTGCTGTTTTCGAAGCAGTGGAATTGTTTGTTGTCATTCTTTAGGAGTTGAGATCTTCATGACTTTGGGATCTCGGTTTCTTCATACCATTATTAGACTAATGTTGAGGTTACATTCATTATTCAAAGCCCCTTGTCTGTTTCATATGAAATACTTGAAAGAATTATTTTTACATATTTGTGTTCTAACTTGGATGAACTGAGAAGGAGAATCTGGGCAGTGATAACTTCGATCAAGAGAAGACCTTAAAAAATGGGTCGGACCAATTCAGCTGTATCTTTGTTTTGTGTGAGACGCAAGTGGATTTTATGGTGCTAGCAACTCTATGGTGCTAGCAACTCTATGAATAACCTTTCACCAAGTTTTTTTTTTTTGAAATGTAATTTCCTAGTGTTGCTTTTTGTTATTTTTTTTCAGCATGTTATTTGGCATATTTTGCATCGTTATTTGAAAAAAAAAGAAAAAAGTGTTGAATAAACATTTGTTCAATAAACCTCACTCAAAAGATATTAATATTTCAGAGAGCTTATAACAGAAGATTGAAACAGTTCTTTTTCCTATTCTGAGTTTTGTGCCCGAGTAGGACTGATATTTATTATTCTGGAGTTTTCAGTTATCATTGAATTTGGATGCAGTTTATTTGTTTTATTTTATTGAACACCTTTCTAGTAAAAGCCAAAACTGTATTTATTAAATACATGATGCAAATATTTTTGGAAAGTTATAAATGGGAGGAATAAAGAAAATTATTAAGGGAGAAACTAAGTATCTTGTTCCTGTCTCCTTGATCTCAACATTCTACACTCTCAACAAAAATGTCCAAAACCAGATGTCCAACATTCTGTATGTTATTGGAAGATGACTGTCGTAAATGATCAAGAATGACAATGTAAAAGAATCAAGTGTCTCATAGTTGCTTATTATTAAGGATGATTTATTGAACAAAAATAAATTAAAAAATATTGCTTTTTTAACTTGTGAATTTTCTCTGTAAGATGGTTTTCTTGTTTCATTGTTAAAAGTGTGGAGACTTTCTGAAGCAATCTATAATCTGTAATTCCATGAAGGATGTGGAGTTATCCATTACTATTTTAACCCTTTAACGCCCAAATTATTATTTTTATCCTTCATTCATTTAATATCTCTAGTTAGTCATAGGAGGTTGTGGGATTATAAAAATGAAAACAAAAAGTCATTTTTACATTTCGTTTATCGATAATAAGCCGACCTATATATAGAATGCTGAGCAGATTAATGATGCATTGAGTATGTAATATGCAAGATACAAAATTTATTAATTTTACAGTAATCTGATTATAATACCACACTAATTACAGTAATTTATATAGTATTGTTGTAAAACTTCATTTCTCTTTCTGTTGAAAAGACATATCTTTCTACTAAGTGTGGTATTGTTCAATACATTTTTTACATAGTAACATTGCATTTTGACAATGTTAGATGTCATCCCGGACTGTTTTGATGTTGACTGTTCCTTTTCCCTATATAATGGTCCTTTCCATCAGTGGCGGTGATTGGGGGGGACAGCTGCCCCACCACTTTTTCAAGGAAAGATAAATTTTCATTTTAACCGGCTAAAACTGAAATTATGAAAAAAGTTAAGCCATCCCTGATGTAGTAGTTACCATTTGTCTTTCCTTTGATTTATTTCATTATTTAAATCGTACTCTATGGAAATATGCAGAAAATGTAATGTAAATGAAAATTGTCAATATTTTTTTGCACCCCCTCCACACTTTTGATTCCCAATCACTGCTACTGCTTTCCATCTTAGTTGGTGTCTAAATGCACATTTCAAAAATGAAATTGCAAGAATAAGTAAATCTGTGCACACGTAACTTATCGGATGCAACTATAGTACATAAACATATGGTTCTTTTTCATTTTGAGCAACAAAAATGCACTAGTGGAAGTCCTGGAACATCATTTTCTGTAGAATAAACTAACGCATCATCTGGAGCTTCGTCATCGTCTATCACCATGAATAATAAAACAAAGTGTCCTTATCAATGCAATAAAAGAGGTTTTCTAGTACATATTTACTCGGAAAATGTTCACACAGAACATCCACTATGTCGGAACAATGGACACACAACAACCATCCTTTGACTCTTTTCTACGTGCGTCAGCTGTGAGTGGCAATGCTCCTCAAGTTCCCTATACCCGAAGCGCAGAGTGCCCAATGTTCAATAAATAGATCAGTTTTTAGAAAGTGGTATCTGGGGTACCATTTTGCTGAATTACACCTATCTTGTATAGCAACATAGAGAAACATATTTAGCAATATGCAGAAACCCAAAATTCTTAATATAAAAAGATCTTGACAAAGACTATTATTTGACTTTTTTAAGGATCAATAATCATACTTAAACATATGTATTAATTCCTACAAAACTATCAATTTTCAAAATACTTAGAACATAAGTCCAAATTTTTCAAAGTGAAGTTAGTTGTAAGAAATATATGATCGTTCTGGCTGATCAGTAAATAGATCGCTGGGCGTTAATGGGTTAAAGGAAAAGTTTTGAGAAATCATAGAGTGAGATAATATTTATCTATTGTTTTTAAGTTAGGGAATTTATTTAATTGAGCTAGTTAAAAACAATTTTTTATCTGAAAAAAAGTGATAGGTTTGTAGGATTTCTCAATACATCAAAACAAAAAGAATAATACGTTTTGTAAGGATACTGAAAATGTTCTGAGGAAGCAAATATTTTTACAGAACTGTAATTTGACTTTATCTCAAAAATGTTTTTGGAATTATCGAAAAATACAGAAGTAAGTTATTTTTATCATTTGATTTAAATGACTTCAATATGTATTCTTATTACACCTAGCTAAATATTCAATTGATAAATGTGTAAATTATTACTAAGTTTAGGAACTCCTTAAAAGATATATTTTTCCATTGTCTTTTATTCCCATAAAAAAAAATAATTAAATGTGTCACCACCACAATATTACGGAATCTAATGATGCCACAAATGAGAGTCAGGTAAATGCGAACAAAAATTTATTTTATTTAAAAAAATTTAACGTAAAATATTTCTAAATTTTTTTATGCTTAGTGTTTCAAGGTCATTTTCTTTACTATGAAAGAACACTTTCTAATTTTAAAAATCTTTGTTTTTAGATTTACCATTTACATGAAAATGCTTCTTTCTGCTGATTTCAAGTAGAAGTCTCAGACATTACTTCCATGAAGATATTTAGAAAACCATTCAAGATATTTTCTTGCATTTTTTACTGAAAGTGCCATTATCTAAAAAAACTCATTGCAAACATTTGGCCTTAGGGTGGAAAAATTATAATGCAGGAAATAGATTAAAAAGAATATTTACTTATAGACTTATTTATGAAAATACTGAAGTATTATATTGTTCTATTAAATAGAGATTACACCACTTGAGCCTTGCAGTGATTATGTAATTAATCCTTCATGAAAAAATGTCAATTATAAGTATTGTTGTCAATGGTGAGTACTTAGTTCCATGTGATGAGTACTAAGTCATTAGTATATGAGTGTTTATGTAAAAGTAGGAAGCTAAAGGTCATCCTATTACTGAATGGTTGCTGTTGACTGAACAAATGAGTAATCGGTAGTTACTACTGACATTTGTTTCAAGAGGCATTTGAGATGTTGTGCTTAGTTTGTATGTTCATGGTTTTGTATTTTATTTTATATCTCATAAAATTTGTTTGACACTGTGTTGTTAAAATATGTACAACAAGGAATTTTTAGGAAATATTTATGAGTAAGTTTTTGCCTTATATCACACGAGTGATGGACTGACGAGCTTCACCTGTTCACCAGCTAAATTTGTGTCAGTTAATTGTTTTATTAATTGCTTTCACCACTGGTTTGAATCTAGTGGTCACTTTCATAGTATTCGCTCTTATCATGGAGTTTTTCCAGATTGTTACTCATGAACTTGTCTTATCATGCTTCATTTGAGATTAGATTTACCATTTATCGAAGTAAAAATTTCTTAAAATAAATGTTTAGGTGACATATTTTGCAAGGTTTTTTGATGAAGTTAAGATGTTTTGTAAAGATTCTCCATTCAGTACATAGAAATGAAATCTCCCAGTACCGAAATATTATGTAATAGGTCAACAGATAAATTAAAAAGCATTCTCAACTTTGAAATATCTCTTTAAAAAAAGATAGGATTTTGCAAAAAAATGCAATAAAAACTCCTAAGTGGTTGATTCTGTATTTTATGATTTTGTAGTGTCGTTTGGTACATAAGTCTTAATCAGTGACCAAAAAATGTATTTTAAAACAATCAGAAACTCTGTCTTTTCTGTACATAGATAGGTATAGAAGTTTCATCAGGGAAGCGTGTGATCAGGTGGTAACTTTAATAACTTTTGTTATTATTTTAATAACATGAAGTGAACTTTCAATAACATTTTGTGTTAAGTTCCTGTTTGTAAAGCGCTCAAAACGTACCTATGTGAAATTCAATTGGAACATAGTTTCCTCTCAATACAACTTTCTCTGATTTTGTTCAGTAAGAATATTTCTAGGGGGACAGAAAAGTAGTCTAGAAATGGTTTTGAATGTTAAATTCTATGTATCAGAGTACTTGGGAAGATATTTCTTGAATTATTTATGATAAATGTGAAAAAGGACCATTATTATTTTCCAACTTAATTGGCTGTCGATGGAAAAATTTGAAATTGACCTAGTAGCTACATTTCAATAGTCCATTCCCTAAACATTTCCTTCAGTTAGTTACACACAATTTGTCATTTTAGTTTTAAAAAAAGCTCACACAAAAAGGATAATAGTTCACTTGTAAAATACGAGAGGTTTTAGAATTCCTAACGACACATTTAGGAACTTGTTGTGGTTTTGTAAGTCTAGACGTAACATTAGCATGTAACTTGTTTGGTTCTTGAACATTAAGTTTTGCCTTTCTGGGGTGTAAACATTTTCATAACCAGTGAGTAGGTTTATTAAAGGTTCCCATGCTCGGTTGGAACACCCAAGAAACTTGAGTGTACTGCATGGGCTTACAAACTGTTCCTTGAATTGTCTTGTAAGTGTTTCCAATGAAATTGCATTGACATTGTGTCACACTCATGTTCATTATGAGAGAATAATTGGTGTATAGTAGTCAGTAGACAAAACTGAAAGGACATAAAATAAACTGGTTCTTCTATGTATAATGCACCAAGCAACTAAGACCCTTCAAGAAGTCATTGGTCCTCGCAACTGCATATTTTGAAATACTAAATCAAGATAGTATTTTATCAATTATAAATATTTTTGAAAATTGTCATCGATATACTTTTATAATTTCTCAGTAAAGATTTAAAAATATGGTTAACTGTTTCTACACATGTTGTTTTTGGAGAACATTTCATTAAACATTTATAAGAATAATTACCACACTTGGGTGCATGGCAGTATTTAAAACATTTATAGAATATAACCATTTGATCTTTATAGTTGAGATTCTGTTTTGTTTCTGTGGATACTGTTCTCAAGAACTTCATGAAATAAGTCTTCAAATTTAGGAGAGAGATACAATGTTGTTTTTTTATATATCTGGCGTGTCCAATGTCACACAAAGGACTTCAAGGTGATAAATAGTTGGCAAGCACTTTTACAAGGCACCTTCTCTCAAGTATATCTAAGTCAGTATGAGGGACTATTGCAGAACCAAATGTGTTTCCATGGAAAGCTTGTTTCCTTGACATAATTTGGCATTCAGAAATTGAAGTGGGAAGAATCTTGTATTCCCCCAGATTGATATTTTTCTAGTTTGAGTGTAAAGGATTGACACACATCTCAGCCAGAACTTCAGAAAATAATCTGAAGATTTTTATGAGCCTAATGTAAATGTGTTTTTATTAATACTATATTTTTTTAGTATATAATGTGTGATATAATATATTCTAAACGTATTTTGTCACAACATTGTTGAAAGTTGATTATGAGAAATCAAAAACCGTAGTTCTTATAATACTATTTGATATGCTGTCATCTGGCTAAAACTGAAGGTTGTATGCAAATGTCCATTCAGATGATTTTTTTAAAATTATTTTTTCAAGAATCACTTTCCTACAGACTTTATTGTGGGTTGACTAATCCATGTGTTCTTGTGTAATAACATAATTAATACAGATTGGTACATCTTGCAAAAAGCTTGTTCAAATTTGTTCTAGCCAGTAAATTTAAAATTTCGAAGATCAGGGGATAGTGTAGATTATTTTAGATGCGAATGATCTTATTACATCAAATTGATAGTAGCACCAACATTGATAGTGTTCTTTCCTAGTGTTCGCCATTACTGCTAAACATTCAAAATTGATATAATAACTTCTTGTTGTCTCGCAATTGACTCGGATGTCTTTAATAAAGAAACGTCTGTCTTGTTAAAGCTCTATTGGTTGCGAGTTTCCATTTTTTACTATGGTTACTTTACAAAACTCGCCTTTAAGTTTTTTTTCGGAACCGATGAAAAAAGCGTATCCTCGGTGTTTAATAAATTTGTAGTATAATCCGTTAAATGAGAATATTTCGGAGAGGGTCGTTAGGTAGCTTCGTTAATGGAGACAATTTCTTTAAATGCTTGTGTATGTTCTTGGCTTGCTTCAACTTTCTTCTCTATTCAACGCTGAGTCAACCTTTAACGAATTACATTTTTGAAACGAATCCGCATTGACGAATAGAACGTCGAAACTTCATACTTTCTTACTCATCGTCGTTCCCATTGTGAACGATACTTTTAAACCGAATCCTGCTTTTATCGCTATCTAGCGTGGATCAACTTCATACCGAAGTCGTCATCTGTTCGACCACAGTGACGTTTCTTCCCGTTCGGTGCGCTGGGTACGGAGGCATCCAAGCGAAGCGCGCCAGCCCTTCTGGCACGCTCTTGCACGGCCTCAACGTCCGATGGTGATGGTGGTGATGATGGTGATGGTGGTCGTGATGGTATTCTTGCACATGCTGCACAGGCGCATCCCAGAAGAGCGCCTCCTGCGACAGGCACATCGGCGGCGGCATGTCCAGCGTAGTCGCCATGGAGACGCTCTTGGGAAGACGCGCGCGCACGGCAGGGGAAGTGCGCGCCGCGGCTGCAGCGGCGGCGGCGGCCAGGGCGGCGTGCGAGGCGCGAAGGGTTGCCGGTGGCGGGAGCAAGGCGCCGCAGCGACACAACCCCTGAGGCGGCCCGCCGCCTGCCCCTCCACCGCCGCCCACGCCACTGTTACCACCGCCGCCGCCTCCCGCGGACGTGGAGCCACCGTGGTGGCGGGAGGAGGGCCCGCCGCCCACCAGGAACAAGAGAGCGGCGCCGATGAGCGTTGCGAGACAAGAGAGGTAGTAGCCGGCGCGTGGGTGGCTGTCGTTGATGTAACCTACAACACACAGGTACAGCATACATGTATGAAACAGTGATACAGCATTCGGAGAAAGAGGCAAAAGAAAAAAATACTCAACATTTATTAAAATACTCGAATGATAGAACAAAACAGAAAGAGAGAGAAAAAAATTATTCCAGATGTAAAATTTCATGAAAAGAGCAAGAGTTGGTTTAAGCCAACCTATGCACTTTTAGATATGATAACTGGTTTGCAAACTTGAAAAAGATACAATAATCAGGCAGTGAGATACGCACTTGTGAAAAGAAAGCAGAAGAACAAATCATATACCTAAGATATTTGTTCTTCTGCGGCTTTTTTTTCAAAAATATCTTAGGTATGTAATTTGTACGACGAATGGAGAATCAATTGATTGTAAAGGGACACAGCAGACTAAACAGTAACCCATCACTAATTGCGATAGAAAATATATTATAGATTTCAATGAGTACACAGACAATTGTATACTTTATGAGACATTCTAAAAGTAGGTATAACCATTCGATAACGACAAGAGTATAATACAATGCAGCAAAGTGGTGATGTCTGTTAAGACGAAAAAAATATGGGACCTAAACATCTATGTAATGACTACAACGACGAGAAATTTACCAGTGAGGTATATTGAAACCCAGTGAAGTTTATGTCTGTAGAAAGAAAAAATTTACACATTTTGTAAGTTCTTCATTAAATTTTATTGACTTCGAGAAAAACGATACTTAATACCTATTTTTACTTGACATGTTTTCGATAAATACATCGCTTTTCATAAGCCATAGGATTAGCACCGTGGAATAAAATACCATAAATACTGATGAGATAAATAGGACCGATAAGACTAGAGACCTTGCTTCATAGCGTTGTTGTTTGCATTTACATTTTTAGCGCAGTGGTTTAAAATATTTTTTAAAGAATGATTGTATGAAACATGTGAACAAAGCCAAGAATAAATAAAAAGACGGTCTCCTGGATACGAATGAATTGCTAGCACCCCTGGTCCTATGCGTAATGTTAATTTTAACCAGTATTCTATACATGATTATAGAACGCTCTTTTTCTGGAATAGTAAATAGTTAGTTACTCCTGATTATTTAGTACTGAGCACCATGTATTCTAATGAACATCAAAGACATTAAGACAAAACAACAATCAAGACAAGCAAACAACAATGAAGAGAAAATCATGTGGTCATACGTAGTTTGCAACTGTTTTTTTGACAAAGTTTATATTACAACATTCACGCGAACAATGCTGTGGGTAGCCATGGAAGAAATAAATTGTGTAGGACTTGAGCAGGCATAGCGGTGAATTTGTAGCCGAGCGGAGAAATGCATGTAGATCTCGCTGTGTGCTTTACGCGATTTTAAGCGGCGCACCTTGTGATAAGATCTAATGGCGCAATGTGTTCTCTGGGGGGCCATCATTAGCTGCTATCCCCATTCCCTAACCGCTTTACATAACGCGCCATCTTGCACATTTAGCGACGTACTCTTGCCACAGCATGATGCTATTGTAAACATAATGGTAACTGAATAATTTGTTGAATTACCTAAAATATATTAAAATAGTACTCAAAAGAAGCGCTAAAAGAAATAGGAATGTGGCCCACAATTTGGAGGTTTAAATTTCTGCTTTGAATATGCAACGCGAAGAATTCGAACGAAAAGAAGTAGCGAGGAATTGGATATGTGTATCCGCTACAGTCCCTTTCGGAGTCTTGGGGTTAGCGACGAGTAGAGCTCCGCGATATCGTGATCTTCGATATAAGGGTGAGATGTGGCTAGAGAAGCCTGAGGGACGCGCCTACCAAGGGTGGCGCGGGATTCTGCCCGGGAGGGGGGGTGGCGTTGGCGAAAAGTTGTGTACATTTATCAAGATTCTCTTCAAATCAAAAATGTGTAACTTCTCTTTTACCATATATGCTTCTGAATTTATGTGAAGCAATTTTAGGGTCTTTAGAACGTGCGTAATTCAATGTTAGAGAAACAACATTACAATACATTTGAAAGTTATTGATTATTAAAATAAATAAAATAAACTGCCAAGAAAGCAGTTGCAAACTGCATATGATCACCTGGGGGATAACAAACTTAAGTTATTCTCCGGAAACAAGCAAACAATTCTCAATTCCTATCAACAGCCCAAGGGAAGTGGCGGTTTTAATACTTGCAAAAGAAATTATTTAATAAATACTTAGCTATCCATTTATTATTCCAAAGTGATTTTAGATATTTTGTGAAGTAAAAATTCGAGATTAATAATAAAAAAAAAGTATTAATGACATTCCCGCCTGTGGAAAATTCAGAGGAAAACCGGAGAAAAGGGCCCGGGTGATTTCAAATTAACAATGTTAAAGTAGATTGAAATAAATAAATATTCAAATTCACAGCGCTTGAATATCAATCCTTGTGTAGTTTTTAATGCAATTTAAGTTTAAACGTAAAATAAATGTAGGTATATTTTACATTGAACAACATTGCTTGGGAGTGTCATGCTTCAATTGTAGGGGGAGTGTCATGCTTGAATTGTCTCACAGTTCAGAACTGCTGGACTCAAAAACAATGCTCAGACCTCTTTCACCCCCGTGATAGGGTGACTGTACACGGGGTTCGTTTAATAGCAGGGTTACTGTACCTGGGAGATGTATAACGTCTGAAACCTGAAAATTTTCAGTTTTTTTTGACTGAGCATACCCGCTTTATGGGTATGCTCTGCACTAAAACGCTTGTCATTTGCATTTGCTTATAAGATGCAGCGACGTTTGCTGCAAGGTTACAGTCATAGCAAGGCGATTTTAACGCACAGCTGTGTCTTTTGTAGAATTTTAGATAATTGTAATTGAGTACATTTTACTCACTCTGTGGCATTTTCTTTCATTGCCATGTTGTTGGGGTATTGTATTATTCTGTACTTAAGTGAAAAGTAGTTTGGTTTTTGCTACACAAAGATGTTAAGATTTTGGTGAAGAGGCGAAACAGCACGTCTTACGACCGGAGTAATTTCTGAAAAGAAAAAAATCAATACAGTTCAGTGAACATATAAGCAGTTATTCTGAATGTTGTGTTTATTACCAACACAAAGAATCAAAATTTTGCCTTAGATCGTTGTAATCCTTTGTGGAATAAGCTGATAGAATATGTTTGTAAAAATAAATGATTTTCCCTTGTTCTACTCACTTAACGAAAGCTATCTCGCCCCCCAGGGGACTTACATCTAGTAAGTACGTGTTTGGCAAACACGGGGCCCCGAGCTGAGTCTGGCATTACTTCCACTTACTTGTGCAAGACTCCTTCCTTTCTCTTTCCTGACCTTCCTCGGTCACCTCTTGTTCTTTTCGATCCCGACGCTATTAGGGCTAGGGTATCTTTCATTTCTTCATGTTTTGTCCCCCACAAATTTTTTGTCCTCAATGTTTTGATATACGTTTTGGTATATTGTAATTCAGGAGGGTTTTTAGAGGGCATGGTTGAGTCATTCGGCGAGTCCCACACGCGGGGAGAAAAAAAGCTATCTCGCGCGATTAAACATCGAATGCCCATTAATGAGATGATATGAATGACCGGAGTTGAAGAGAATATTTGATGAAACATGATTTTCCTGTGGTATTTCAAACTGTCGGTACTAATATTTACTAATGGCACCTACACTAATTAGTATACATGAAACCAAATTATTGAGCAGTATTGTATAGAGCGTGTTCACTTTCATAAAAAGTTTGATGCTTGAAGTTACAAAATATTCATGTTGTATTTTCTCAATAATCACGAACCTCCTTCAAACATTTTTACGAACGAATATGGGAAAAATAAATGTAATCAAAGAAACAATATTATGGTGTCGAGACACAACCTTCCTTTACTTGCAATCACGGTATTTAATAAAAACCCATAATAATTGTCTCGCACTTATAATTTAATAATAAATGTATTGTAAAAAGAAACAGTTACCAACTGCGCATGACCACGTGGAGGACAAATCCTGCATATTGAATTGCGATTAATATTACACGTGTAGACTGCGAACAATCGATTATTGTACTTGCTCGGTACTTGATACCAAATGCTCGATATACCTAAGTTTCGATAGATACCTAGTAATCGATTCTGAGATTCAAGGTATCGAGTAGGTATCGATACTTTTAGCGTCGATATTCACTATTTTACATTCCGCATATTCCGCAGGATAGACAGATTAATTTTTGGACCGGTTAAGGGAGGTTCTAATGTAGTGACATTGTTGAAGATGAGGAAGTATAAAATAAATGAAATGTTAGCAATCGCTACTCAACTGCACACAGCAATGTGCGCCGCTTGTCTCCTGTATGAGTGTGTGTCTCAAGTCAACCGAGGTTTAGGTCAAGATGGAAATGGTGTACATTTGTGGAAGGTGAACGGGTGGTGTAGTGGTCACACACCAGTATCAATGCAGGAGTTCTGGGTTCGATTCCCGACTCGTCGCCATTTTCACCTGACCGAAAGTATCAAATGTCAGCAAATCTGATAAATATCCAACGCATGTCATAGATTTACGTACTGGACAATCATATGAATATTAATGGTCATGTTATAGATTCCTGTTCTGCTCCCGAACCGAGAAACTGAAAATACAAGATTGAACCTGGGAATGCTAATACTTTGATTTATATTTGGCCACAGCGGAGGTGATGACAACACGTCAGCTGTCGTCCCACGTTCCCTACGGCTCGACGATGTACAGGCCCAGTACACGCCCCTGGTGGCTAGCATTGCGGTGCAGTGCTCCCCAGTGCTCCCTGCTGGAGCAGTGGAAATGAAAGGGAATGAGGTTGGAAGTGGAGTGAAGAGGAATTAGTTGAACAAACGACCGCGCGATGGCGCCACAGAGGACTGCATGGCAACATGGCAGCCACGCGCCGGCTCCGCGCCCCCCAAGCTCTCTCTCTCGCATAACGAGTTTATCGCGTCAACAGCAGCGCGTCAAAGAAGGATGATGAGGATGATTCACAATGCGAAGCGGACATTCTCGCTCACACCCAGCGGCGTAATAAACGCGGATGAGTATTTTCCGACTCACGTCCTTCGCGGTTGAGAGGTAATGAGATGGGGACGAACAACTAGAAGAAAGAAAAAAGAGAAACATCGCAAACGTACAGGAACCGAGATTGAAATTCGTCTGTGGGATTCAGAAAACATCGGTGCCTCACTCAAACTCCCCAACTCTTCCCTATAGCTGCAGGCGGAGATTTTTCGCTCTACAAAAACTGTGCTCAAGTCTTGGGGAAGTACGAGGCTCGTTTTAAAAGTATGTACGGGTTAGTCATAAAAAGCGATTGGCAACACTGATTAACTTGCTAATGGGTATAATGTTCAACTGACCTGCTAGGTATGTAAATGACATGGTCGTCTGTCGATTGTTGTTTGCCTTTGCGAGATAGTGTGTTATTATGAGTGCGGTAATGTCATATCCCACGAGATGTGAAGACGTATCAGTGATTTGACTTCTAAATGTAAGAGGTCATAAATAAATAAATAAATTGTTAAGAAGCAGTAACAAACTGCGCATGACTTCGTTGAGGACAAAAAACTAATTTTTACTCCGGAAGCAAGCAAGGGACCATCCCATCAATTCCGGTCAAAGGCTCGTAAGGCAGAGGCGGATTTAACATTTCAGTCCTCTCCTAAGATAAGAATAAAAATACTGAAACTGCTAATAAGAATAAAAACATTGCAACTCATGATGCTACTGAAATTCACCCTCAGTTGGTGGAGTCTGCTTCAAGGTATCCTAAACTCTCTTATTGGCCTCAAGTATCGTAGAACCAAAATTTTACAGTCAAAGAAGTGTGAACCTGGAAACGATTATGAATTGCGTTAATTCAGTATTGAAGTGTATTGTAGGTTAAAGTGAATTGTTGATTGCCACCTGTGAAAGTGTCCTGTGGCGTTTGGGCTACGCAGTGTAGGTGGGTGGGGGGAAATGGTGAACGTGTTGTGGAGGTTCAAGGAGTCAAGATTCGATTTCCGGTATTTCATCTCGAAAGATACGAAAGAAACACAATCAAATGGATAAACAAATTATTTAGTTTTGTGAGTGGAGGGAATAAAAGTGAACCATAAATTCGCGGTACTACGTACTAACATTATACAAAACGAATCTCAAAAGTTTTATTTCCTTATATTCAACTTCTAGCATGCCTATACTACAATTTGCAGAAGTAGAATACTTTTCCTCGGTTTACGATTTCATTTTCCCTCCCACATCGGATGTCCACACACCAAAAATTGGAAGTCCGAAAAGAACTGAAGTGAAAATTTATTACCTTAGACAACAAAGAATGGAAAAAATAATTTGTTCGGTCTCGGAACGAGTTAAAGATGGATGAGATACTGGCTGTCCTTCCATTGTTTTCGCTGAATTTTTTTATTATTGTTTTACTGTGTATTTTATTACCTCGAATGATTCTTTAATTGCCTTAAGTCACCACCTTAAGCTTAAGGGTTCCTTCCGGTCGCTAAAAGCGCAATACTGTAATTGGTCCCTTTCTTGTTTGCTGACAAGTTCCTTTAAATCTAGCATCCCCCGCCTTCCGTTTTAATATTAAATACTAGTTATTCCATCACGTACTTTTGGAGGGAGAGCAGACTTTATGACATGAGACTCGTCATTAATAAATATTTAATTTCATTTTTTGAAATACCGGTCGATACCTTAAGGTTGTAGCGTGATTTTGTTAATTTCTTTCTTTCTATCAAATTTATCTGCATATCAATCAGTTTATTACATTATGCAACGATTTCATCTCTATTTCGTATACGAAGTTCTCCAGAGAACTTACTTATACCAAATATTACTGTCTTCTACTTTAATTCATTGGAAGCACAAATTTTATGAAGTCTGTCTGTTTTTTATCATATAGTTGTAACAATAAAAGACTGTTTCTTGACGTTTTCCGGTGCAAAACATCTTTTCAAGTTTATACTTCCTCTGGTCGCTGAGGTGCCCATGGTGGCTGACTCCCATGCCCCTCTGAGGCTGAGGTGGCAGCGTTCTTGCTCTTCAAGAAGTCATCCCGAGTTCGATTCCCGTTGGGGGGTCAGAAAATTTGTAGCTTTTCACATTAATGTCCCAGTTCATATTGCTGTGACTAATGAAAAGCAAATCTTCCTTCCTCTATCCAGCTTCTCCTAGTATAAATAACTGTAACTATTACTAACTACTTCTGCTAACCCCTCCCCGTGGGCCAAGTTGGTGGTAAACCCAGCTATCCGACCCACCTACTAAAAATGGCCTACCACCTAACTCCTATCGCTCCATGTAGATAAGCTTCAATAGTACTCTACATTTCCCATTTACAAATACAACAATAAATAAAAGTTTTGTTGAGAAGTGATTTGTTAACAACTTTAAAATATATTATTGACACTAAAAAAATTTCCGTACCAAGTTATGAACTTTTGTTTTCTTAATGGTGGATGTTTGTAAAACGTCAAAATTGGTCTCGTTATTAGGGTCTTTGTCCTAACAGTGGAGATAGTTAATTTATATCTATAATAACAGGTAACTGGTTTTCTATGGATTTATATTTCATTTCGCTAGATGAAAGTAAATAATAAACTTTACTGTCAAAAAGTATGCAATGCTTCTAATCGCAATATTCAAATGTGAACTCGGGTTTCCATAATTACACGACGACTTATGACTTTGGATTTGAAGTTTGAAGGAAATACGAAATTTTTATTAATTCGTTATTAATTACTTATTTGAAAATTATCTGTACTCAACCGTGGCAGGGTTGGGTACATTAAATCTGCATCCCCATCCTGACACAGGTTTTTCTCACATTTTCCTTCGGTTAATAAATTGATCTCGAATTTAGAGTTATTTTAATAGATTTTTTTGTGGGGCTTTAGGGCTCGTCAACATCGAGGTCATTAGAACCCTTGCAGTTGGGGGAAAAAGTGCAGTTTCACACCATAGAGAAGAGCCGTAGTGACTCTTCCCCGTGTGTGGGACTTGCCGAATATCTCGACCATACCCACTAAAAAACCCTCCTGAATTCAACAAATATCTAAATAAAAAGATGAAAGAAAAGAAAACAGAATACCAATACAATATATCACAAAAAGTAAAACAATTTCTAAATATTATATTTTCTAATTACAGAAACAAACGATGAAAAGAAAGAAGACAGGAAAGATGAAAAAGGAATGCAAATTTTAAACCCTCCCGAGAACTTGTGGGAGGAGCCCCGATCTACTCATAAAATTCAATAGTTTATTAACATTAACCGTTTCATTTCCGAGAATTGTTGGTAAATCTAGAACCAGATCAATTTGTCTCCGTATACTTGAGTATCTTCTGCAATCAGTTAGTAGGTGACGCACTGTCAGAGAACAGCTACACTCCTCACAAACGGGTTCATCAAGTAGTAAGAGATATCTATGAGTGAGAGGACAATGGCCTATACGCAGGACCTCGCCGCGCCGGGCTGGCCTACAGGAACTGCTCCATGACTTAACAGAAGATTTGATACGTCGGAGCTTATTCCTTTCAACAGCTACCCACTCATTGCTCCATTCACTGAGAATCCTTATCTTGATGGAATTTCGGAGATGTCTTTTTGGATCATAAAGAAATCCACGCGATTCTTGAGGCATGCCGCTTTTGCAGAAACGTCTGCTTCCACATTTCCTCTGATTCCCACGTGTCCGGGAATCCAGCAAAACATGTTCTTTCCATCACTTTGGAGTGAGAAAAGCACATCCTGGATGTTCTGGATCAGCTTATCAGCTGGATAAATAGTCAGGATTGCTTGGAAAGCACTCAGAGAATCAGAACAAAACAGGAAATTTGATCCACAGGATCACTTTGTTAATCGCAGTGCTCTCAATATGGCGTAGCACTCGGTGGTGTAAATGCTGTAGCCACAGGTCTTACGGGGAAATACCACGAAGCAGCCGACACCATCAGCCTGCTTCGACCCGTCTGTAAACATAGGGATATGGACCCGGTGTTTGTCGAGGATTAGATGAAAGTATACCCTCAATATTGCAGTTGGAGTGTTACTCATCATGATGCAGAAGATCAAAATTAATCTTAAGCTTGTGCAAAGCCCAGGGAAAAGTTTTACTGAAACCATGATTTAAGACATTAAGAGTGCATATAATCAAAATTTCTTTGGAGCGATATACAAAACGTTTGGTTGCTCTCAGTCTGTTGTAGAAACGGATGGAAGAAGAGGAAGGATGAAATACTGCTTTGTGTACCCGATTGTCGGGTAAAGTCAGCACATGGCAAAAGAGTCGTAGCATGAGTAGTTGCCACTGGAGATAAAGAGATGGTTTGCCACTCTCGGCATAGAAACTTGGAATGGGACTAGTACGGTAGGCTCCCGTAACTAGTCGAATTCCTGCATGGTGGACACTATCCAACTTCTTTAAATAGCTTGCATGAGCAGAGCAATATACAACACAGCCATAATTGAGCCGAGATCTTATGAATGCTCGATAAAACTGGAGCAAGAAGGAGCGATAAGTGCCCCATTCCCTACTACTCAGGCACTTCAATAGGTTCAGAGACTTTAATGTTCTCGCTCTTAGGTCTATTAGATGTTCAAACCAATTCAAAGATTAGATCCAAGAATTTTACAGAAGAATAGAATTTTAGAATATTGTTCCCCAGGGCGAGGTGAGGTTCTGCCAGAAGGCTTGGTCTCCTAGCACAGTGTTTTTTTTCAGCAGAGAATCGAAAGCCAGTCATCTTCTACCAGTGGTATAATCTACTGAGGACGAGTTGGATTTGTCACTCCGCACCTGTGACACACTGTGATGAACAAAAGAGAGCAAAGTCGTCGACAAAAAGAGAATGTAGGACAGGATTATTTACAGAGGATGTTATGCTGTTTTTGGCCACCGCAAATAAGGTCACACTCTGGACTGAGTCCTGAGGAACACAGTTCTCTTGAAGAAGCAGAACCGAGGTGTCTCTTCCAATTCTGAAGCGGAAGAAATGCTGATCCAAAAAGGACTGTAACATCAGAGGAAGAGGTCCTTTAAATCCCCAGGCATAGATTTGGTTCAAAATGCCATGACACCAAGTAGTATCAAAAGCCTTCTTGATATCAAAGAATATTCCAGTGACATGTTGTCTTCGGACGAAAGCATCTTGAATTGTAAGAGAGAAGGAGAAGTAAGTTGTCCAGGGTGGAATGGAACTTCCTGAAACCACACAGATTGATTGAGCAATTTATGCCTTCCAAGATACCAGATCAGACGTCAGTTGATAATTCTCTCCAGAGTTTTACCGACGCAACTCATCAAGGCAATGCTTTGATAACTTCCGATGGCCGTTTTGTCCTCACCTGGTTTTAGTAAAGGGATAAGCGTTGCTTCCTTCCATGAATTAGGGAATACTCCCTCAGGTCATGAAAGATTAAAGATATCGAGATATTCTTTCGATTCGAGACTGAGCATTTCATAATAAATTGAATCAGGGCCAGGAGCAGTGTCATGGACTGTCGCTCGAGCTGACTCAAGTTCCCACATTGAGAGTGCAGTGTTATAAGGTTCAGAGTTTGACGAACAAAAGCCAAAGGAGGTGCTCTCTATTTGCTTTTTCCTCGTGAAATCAGGATCGCAGTTTGCTGTAGATGTTAGGTCAGCAAAGTATTCAGCCATCACTGTTGCCATTTCTCTGTTGTTGGTGAGAATCTGACCCTGATAATTGAGACTCGAGAATACCTTCCAGATATCTTTTGGATTGACTCCCATACTTTAGTGGATGATGATGTTTTCCTAATGGTACTTAAAAACTCTTTCCAGGAGGTGGATCTGGATTCGTTGATGGTTCTGCGCGCTTTTTTGGTCTAGCAATCCGATATGTGGCAAGGTTTTCCAGAGATGGACTACACTTAAATTTCCGCAATGCTCTCCGCCTTGCCCGAATCGTGGACCAACATGCGTCGTTCCACCAGGGGACATGAGGTCTTCATGTTAACAGATGTTTTTGGAATGGATTCTTTAGCGGTGTGATGAATCACTTGGGTCAGATGGTCGACCCTCTCTTGGACACTACCCGTGTCTCTGAAGAGAGAGATCGGTACAGTGTCCAATTAGCCTTTCTGAGAATCTATTTCCGTGGCTTGCATTCGGGAACAGTCGCACGTTCCTGCAAGGACAACCAGATAGGATGATGTTCGCTACCATGCAGATCATCTTCTACGTTCCATTGAAAGATATCAATAACTTCAGGAGAGCAAATTGACAGATCTATAGCATTACATGACCCCGTGGCAAACGCATAGTGGGTCATCTCTCCGGTGTTCAGTAGACATAAATATTCCCGCTCAAAGAGACAATTCATCATCGGCCCCTGGGGCAATCGCTCGACGAATGCCACAGTAAGCTGTGGGCGTTGAAATCTCCGAGGAGGAGGAATGTTCGAGGGAGCTGGAGAATCAAATCCCTGAGGGAAGTCTCCGAGAAATCTTGTGTCGGAGGAAGATAGATTGAACATACGGTCATGGCTGGCAAGGTTTTGAATTTTGACTGCTATAGCCTGAATTTGAGTTTGTAGGAGAACAGGTGAGCAGAGGATTGTGTTTCTAACAAACACGGCAACTCCACCTCCGGCTCGATCTCCCGTGGTGTCGTCATATCTGAAGCTGCTGTATCCTTGCAGAGAGGGTGTGTGTTCTGGTGAAAAGTGTGTTTCTTGTAGGCAGATGCAGATCGGATTACTACGCGCTAAGAGTTGTAACTCTACACGTTGAGTCCTGTAGCCATTAATGTTCCACTGAAGTGTGGAAGCCATTACTGTTTGGAACCTCCGGGATCAGGTTTGTGAATGTGTATTTCCCCGTCACCGTCGGACAATACACATTCTGACTCCGAGGAAGAAAGTAACGAGACGTTCTTTTTACGTCTGTGCGAATTTTTGCTTGGTGTTGTGCTTGATGTTTTTAATAATTGAACAGGGTTCAGGGGTTTAGCCTTAGAACCCTGCTTTGTCTCTGTCTCTATCTTTGTTGTTGGTGCAGTAAGTTTACTACTACTTGGTTTCTTTGTAGTAGATGGACGCCCTGCTGGTGGCGTTTTAGGCTTGACAGGAACGACTGAAATATCTTTCTTTCCGTATTTGCACTGAGATGTGCACGACGTTGTCGTAGACACGTCAGTGAAATCGGCTTGAACAGATACAGTTTTCATCTGCTTTGGAGTCTTGGCTGCGGTGGAGTAACTAGTAGAAAATACAGGGTGTAAAGCCCGGTCAATGAAGGTAAGATCGCCGTCCTTTGAAACATTCAACTTTACACCATTGCGCAAATGGTGGTCGCTGAAGCATGTCCAAAGCTTACGGTGTCCGAGGACTGGTGGCGCATTACCAGTCCTCAGCTCGGGGCCGTAGGTTCGCCAGACCCATACTCAATAGAAACTGAGCACCCTGCAAGGAAATAAGAAGAGAAGAAGAGGAGAATGAAAGATACTCTAGCTTTAACAGCGTCGGGATCGAAAAGACCAAGGGAGGTCAGGAGAGAGAAAGGAAGGAGCCTCCAACAAGTGAGTGAAAGTAACGCCAGACTCAGCTCGGGGCCCCGTGTTCGCCAAACACGTACTTACTAGATGTAAGCACCCTGGGGGCGAGAAGGAGAAGAAGAAAAAGAGGAAAGAGAATGAAAGATACCCTAGCCCTAATGGCGTCGGGATCGAAAAGAACAAGAGGTGACCAAGGGAGGACAGGAAAGAGAAAGGAAGGAGAATAGCACAAGTGGAAGTAATGCCAGACTCAGCTCGGGGTCCCGTGTTCGCTATTATTTTAATAGAAACGATTTATAATATATTCCAAAATATCCATAGTTTTTTAATACTACGCACTTGTGAACTGACTTTTTTGTGTTTTAATAAATACAAATTTGTTGGTGTTCTGTTGGTGTTATAACTCGTAGCTAACTATTGTTATTCCTACCTTAGGAGTGCGCTAAAATGTTAAATCCTCCCCTGTTTGTGAATTGAAGGGATGGTTCCCTGCTGGCTTCCGGATAGTAAATTAGTTGATTGTTTTTCACGCGGTCATAAGCAGTTTGTAACTGCTTTTTTGACAATAATTTATTATTAGTAATTAAACAAGGACATTTTGTTGTATTTTTTAAGGTTTTTTAAATTTCTTAATTGAATAATTTACTTGAAGAACGTTGTGCATACGTTTGTAAATGAGGCGGAATTCGCAGTTCGTGGCGCAGTTGCGAATGTGACGGAAACGCAGAACGGTGACGGCGCGCGGGGAAGAATAATGGCGAAGTGATGGCTCTAGGGGAACATTAAATGAACATCAGTATGTTAAGTGGATCTTAAATGAGTGTTTGAGTGTGATGGAAAATGTGAGGATACGGTCTGCAAGGAAACTGGGAAGAGTACTCTAATATTAACGACAGACATCTCCTTGCTCGCTTTTCGTAGTTCTAAGTTGATTATAACTCTAAAATTCATGAAAAATATCTTTTATTTCGTTTTTAATCTTAAAAATTTAATTTATCTATATTCTGTTATGCTTTCAAATGCGAAATTATTTCTTCTTCAGTGATGGGTATATCGCTGATGTCCAATTTTCCTGTACATCCCCTCACGCGTTTTACAAGGCAAATTACTGCCCTTCAAACTCCGATATGGGATGTTTTATCAACATTTATTGAAAAAAATAAGACATTTTTGTATCAGTCTATATTTTATTTCGAAATACATGGGGTACTCTTTGGAGATTCCAAGTCATAAAATTTCCAATGAATGGGATCAATGGTATGAACTAATAGATAGGAAACTGGAATGTAATCAGCTCGGACATTCTCGCGCCCAGGACTCACTTATTTGCAGTCAGAATACTTTCATCAAAATATGGACATCAGTTTTGTTATGCATGCTGCGATATTTCTTTGTTTTTTCGTCAAGTCGTTGTAGAATTTCATGAAACTTATTTTGTAACTGTTCGTAACTACCCAATCAATAATAATTTCCCACATTTCCACGGATACATTGCTTAAAACATATTGCAAAACTAAGTATTCTTTAAAAATAAAAAAAAATCCTTAATGTATTTGAAATGAAAATTTATTTCTTCTCGAAATGATTGTATCCAATCATGGATAGTCACATTGCATCCGCATATTTTGCTGTCAGAAACTTAAACCTAGACCACACACAGGGGGATCATTGCCAAGTACCTTCCAAAGTTGATCATTAGCGAGTGGTGTGGCTGCTTCCCCATTGGCAAGGATAATCATATATTCGATGCTGGAAGGTATTGGAAGTCTGGTCGATGAAAACGACAAGGACCTTCCAGCTTCGAGTCCGATTGAAAGGAGCCGCCTTCCTTGTCGATCTGCATTCGTCGAAGAAAGCCAATAGTGCGCGTAAACTATATCGTAATTCAATGGAGTCTGTATGTAAGCAAATATGTGGGGATATAATACGAGCAACAAGTATTCAACTATAACGGTTATATGAGCTTCAAATAATATTTACTGAAGTTTTTATTATAATTTAAACATATTTTTTAAACTCAGCATGCCGAGTGCGTTTAAGTTATTAATGAAGTTATGAAATGTTGTTACATTATGTGGTATATAATATATAGGGCATGTTATAAATTCCTATTTTAATTACAATAAAGCTCTGAAGATTGTTCGGGTATTGTTGAACAAGAATTATAGGTTAAATATCTGATCCACGAATTTCGATTTAATAATAATTTAAGAACAGTAACGGCTAATCATTTTTAAATAATTGATATTCGATTGAAAAAAATTAAATATGAACAAATTTAATGGATCCAAGTATCTTGAACTTTTCATTTGAAATATTTTAAAAGTTATGTGTTCACAAATATTTGCCGATGACTCTTGGCGAAGCTTGGCATGTATGTGGCCAGCCACTGCCAATGATGCTTCATTGGGGTAACGAAAGGTAAATAATTGAAGCAAATATTTGCCGATGACTCTTTGGCAAGGCTTGGCATGTGTGTGGCCCTAGCTTAGAGCAATGAGTACGTGTGTCTAATATTTAAGTTCGGAAGAAGATAAATATTTTAAACATTATAGTATATCGTATTTGGTTAGTTGAAATATTATAATTTATTTTGATAATTGGTCTGATTCCTAATCTTCCAAATTTATTCCCATGTTGTCGGAAATAGATCTACATTTTTTCAATATTGTCGTTGTTACTGAGTGAACAATTTTTTAAAAAAATATCTAGGGGTCATCCATAAACTACGTTCTCTTTGTGGGGAGGGGGGATGAGGGGTTCCATTGAGCATTACGTTTATGTTCGATAAATCATAAGGGGAGGGGGGTTACAAAGATTTGTACGTTCATGGAGTTTCATATTATTATATTGATATTTAAGATCACGGAGATTACAATAACCAAATACATCTATAAATATAAAAGTACGACATGTTTAAATGAATTAAATAAAATATTGGTTTGTTTTTAAATCACCATTAAAAATTATTTTTCAAAAAATACTTTATAAATACAAAAATACTTTATAAATTTGAGACGTTCACTGACGGAGTGTGTGTGTGGGGGGGGCTGTCGTCTTGGCAACATGTTACGAAGATAAGAGGGTCAAAAATTGCTGATTTCGGCGAACGCATTAGGCTGTTGCTTTTATTTCGTAATATAAAACACAAATATAATTAAACCCGATCATTTTGAGTTATAAGGTTTAAATAACTCTATGCGACGAGCGAGGTACGGGAGCGATATGGTAGTTTGAAATATATTTAATGACAAAAATATAGATATAATTCATGGTGTACAGTAAGCTAATTTACTCTCCAAAAGAAAGCAAGAGTTCCATTCAATCAATTCCGATCAAAGTGCCCAAAGAAAAATGAGGGTATGTCCGGTATGGGGATTTAGAAATAATGTACAGTATAGTGAAGATACAAAAAATACTGTTGTTAACAATGTTACATTAAATTTTATTTTATTTTAATGATTAAAATTAACAAACACAAAAACTGTTAATACAATTGCAAATTCCTGTTACCGATGAGGTGTACGTCCACAGAACTGATTATCACTCTCCAGGACCTACTTGTCAAACTCCTGCCATCATAAGCTCATTGACAACTGCGAGTTGATTAAACCAACTGACACCTCTGGCTCCTAGTTTGACGTTCGCGAGTTGTCCGCTGATGTCCCGCAGCGCTGTCGTCGCCGTGTTCGCATCTGCGTGTTTTCCACGCTCAGCTTGTTTGACCTGTTTCGCGTGGGACATGTGTTGCTCCTTCCGGATGGTGTGGGGACTGTTGACGTTTGATCACGCGGTGTTATTCCAAGTTCATTACAAAAATCAAATATGTCGTACCTCAGAAATCATTATTTTACTTTCTGGTGTGACAAATGTATATTTTAAAATATTGTTTGTATTGTGGCTACGCGTATAACATGTTTTATGATTAGACAAATAAGGGAAATACAAAGTATTTCATACCTTCACGCTTTAAAAATTTGTTTATTGTATCATATTTCATTAAAATGTATTTAAGACAGTATCTACCCCATGCGGATATGTGGATTGGTACTATTTCACCCGCAGTTAATTGATTTACAATTTTGATTTTATTTTATTTATCTGAAGAGTTGTAGTTGATTTAATTGGAGTTACTTCTCATGTCTGATACATCGAATAGCTACAGATTACAGTCTACGTGTGACAAAATTGTGAGACTTCGAATTGGTGATCCCTTATTTACGAGGATTCTATGATACCTTTGCATAATAATATTATTCTCACACATATTTTACCCAGGAAGCACAATTTTACTTTGGAATAAAAAGTTCACCAAGATTTAAAATTTCGATATTTACGCGTCTCTTGAAAGTTCTTATCTTGTTGTTATAAAAGATGAAGCAAAGTTGAGTATTGGACGTTTCCCTTAAAGGTTTTAACTTTGAATAATATTGCTTTCGACAAGAGATAGCATATGTTTCGTTCCTGATACGTTAAGTTCAGTTCAACACACGTTAAATGAAGCAAATTCTTTGTGCGTTGACGCAGAATCCCGTTTACTTGCGAGATCAAACTTACGGACGAAATGCTTATTTGCTTCATGTGCTACGGTAAAGCGCATTCTAAAACCCGTTCTTCCGAACAAGTCGTTCTAGAAGATTTTTTAAGAGGAGCGCCACGGCGCCGGAATTTACATATTTCTACTGTAGACGGCCGTATAGTTGGCACCCCAGTTTTGAAAATTCGTTTTGAAGGATTTCCGACTGAGCTCAAAATTTGTAATGTTAGCTCAGAATTAGCTCCTAATTAGCTCGTAATTATAGACATGTTTCCGATTTCATTTGAGAAAGTGGGGGTGCTGACTATACGGACGTCTTCAGTAGCCTGGCAGAGAAATAATGAAAAGCGGAAACTTCAATGGAAGAAGTTTGCTATTCAAATATTCAATACACACAATAATTTCAAGCTTTCAATTTTTTTCTTTTGAATGACTTCGCACGATGTCCACACTCTTCTGCTGTTATTTTAAATTATGGCGCCATCCGCCGAATACATTTCGGCATTTTCCCATTTATTTCCCCCCGAAATTAGTGAGCCATGACACCAGAATTTGGAATAAACAATTATTTGAATATATACGGTTGAATTAATGACCGAGAAAAGCGTTGTATAGTTATTACGCTCCGAAGAATAACACAAAATGCATATTGAAATGGTAATTATTTTGTTTACTGTGTACATTGATGAAATAAAAAAAAAATCTTCATTCCGAATTGTTTTGTATGTAATATCAAATTTACATTAGAGGTCTATATTGACAAAATAGGGAAACCAATACACCATTCACGGAACTTACAGTACGGCCAATTGAGATATACAGCACGAATCATGATGTGTAGCAGTCATTTCGCTCATACTTAATATATTTACTTCATAACGACTCCAAAGAAATTCATTTGTGCAAAATATAGCACAGAGAACTAACTTTTACTTACAATAGGTTAATACAACATTTCCTGGAATAAGTATTTTGTATGTTACTTTCGATGTTTCTTTTTAAAAAATAGTGACTGATTGTAAGTCACTAGAAATAAGTTACGTCATTACTGAATATTTTTAAAAGTTTTATATTTAATTGAAATTTCTGAAGTAAACTAGCCTTATATTGTTAATACCGCTGAGCCACGCTGATTTCCTGACTATAAGAAATTTATCCTCAGAAGACATCCCTTTAGATATCAAATTTGGTGTCTTTGAATGACCATTCCTTAGTTCAGGAAAAAATATGTGGAGTGTGCCCCACTCATTTTTCCAATTACATTTCTTTACATAAAGATCACGGAAGTAATTGATTATGATTAATTTACATCGAGTAAAATTCAAACAATCATGAAGAGGAATGAAAGGCAAACATTAACGGTATTAATCCTCCGTAATTACCAAATAAATATATTTAAAGCATATTGTACTCAAGACCTTATGACGTTTGGTAGACTCTTCTACACTGCAAAAGGATTTTCCTGTGAGCCTAAATTCTATTCTTCTATTCTAAATTGTTTACAATAGCCTTCCCTATTGACTAAATGGAAAGGAAGTCCCTCCGAGGTAATTCTGGAAATAAGTAACAAGTTACGTATTTACGTTATAAATTCCGTTGTATCTCGAAAACGGTGGGGCGTATCGAAATCTTGACTGGTAATCTGTAAACAAAATATAACGTACATGAAACATATTTATATTAGTTTTGAGTTAAAAGAAACCGGAAGTAGAGCACAGAGTGTAAATGAAGCCGGAATGAGATGTCCAGAAATAGGTTTCCATTCCTAATGCTTTCAAAGACAATCGTCTAGTTTATTTTAGTTGCATCAATTTATTCGTGAGCTAACGAGTGAATAAAATAGTTCACACGTGTTACAATGGACATCTAGCGAACATTTGAGCATAGACATAGGGGTGGCCATCTGTTATCGCCAAACAGTCATTGGTGGCCACTTAAAGTGAAAGGCCGTTTGGCGTTAAAAGATGGCCACTCGATGGCCAATTTTACTAGAGCTGGAGAAAATTCGTAAAGAGAACTCGAATTTTTCCCGTCCGATTACAATACTTTCTTTAGATATACTTGTAAACTTGGAAAGCAGAAACGAAAAGTAAAATTCGCAGAGATTCGCCGTATGTGGTATTTCCCTTTGGTAATCCGTGCTCGCCCTTAGGGACGAGAACCCCTCGGTGCGTGCTCGCAAGCATCGCGTGTGCTGCCTCTGGTGTCACGGACGACAACGAAATACTACCGCGACGCTATCTAGGCGGCCGCTCGCGGCGACAGAAGAAATGGTCGCGATGGGTCGGAGGGGAGAGGAACGGAACGACTGCACGACACGGGGCAAAGTCCTTTGCTCCAAGGCTCGCATTAACTCACCTGGACGTTACGCGTCACATTGCTTCCCATATCTTTTCCATTGTACTGCTAAAACAGATTTCCTTCCCTTATGGTCGGTTGGTGGATGAAAGTGGTTTTGTGAATGGAAGGGATTGCCTGAATTGTTGTAGTCTTTAAAACAAAGCACTGAGTTTAACAATTTTTAAAAATTATAAATGTATTGTCAAGAATACTACATTGAAGACAATACTCTCCGGAAGCATGTAAGTAACCATCCCATCAATTCCGATCAAGGACCCTAAGGTAGAGGCGAATTTGACACTTCAGCACTAAATTGCAAAGTTAGCTTCGTGTTATAATATCAACAGAATACCAACAAATGTATATTAAATAAAACAATAAAACTATTTCAGAAGTACACATGATTATCAAACTATACATTATTTGAAATATATTGTTTATAAATCGTAACTATTAAAATAACAATAAATCGAGATTTATTATTTCAATAGGGAAGATCCTAGCGAGTCTGTATAAAAAAGTCCGCCTCTACGCGAAGGAAAACCGGAGAAAAACCCGGACCAGGAGGGGGGTGTTAAATTGTTAAATGAGGTAAATTCAAATCTCCAATTATTTTCAAAATATCTTACTTTTCCCCGTTAAATATTAATTTCGAATGAACGTTACTTTGAGATATTGTTATTTGCATACATGTGTTTACTATGTGTTTGGTTTAATGACCATAAAATCAAGAATAACACGATTCAGGACCTATAACAAGTGGAGCACAGGACCTTAAGAGACTAATACTCCAGAAAAAAAAGTTAACTTGGAAGATCACATGACTGTATAAAGTTCCTTTTAGAACGTGTCCTTGTACTGTTGAGTAAGCATATATTACTGCGAATTATCTTGGACATTGATATTTATAAAGCACATGTAAATGTATTATAAAATATTTTTCCACTTAACTAATTTTTCTAATTAAATAAATGTTAAATATTAATTAGTTAAACGCATAATATGAATGAAATGTAAAAATAACTAAATTAAGATAGTGTTTTGAAACAAAAATGGTACAAATTCCGTTCAGTTAATTGAGAGAATAAGATGATTCATATTCAAGAATATAAATCATTTTACATACACGAAGAAGTAATCAGTTCGTTTCCTAAACTAAATCTGTTTACTAAACTCATGTCAAAACTAGCAGGGTGGGAATGGGAACAATAGTTACGACGTGACTCTCCGAGGGAAGGGGATGGAGATTCCAGTAATGAGGTATCATTGCGGAGCAGTTATTTTGCAAATTTTTCATTCTTTCGAGGAAGAATATTTCCCTTTTCAAAAAAATATTTCTCCAGAATCGTGGAAGCAAACGTTGAACTTCTTAATTTTTCCATAAAAGCACATTCAAACAATAGGAATCGGTGCACCAGGAGTAAATAAAAACTCCCTTAGGTAACCTGGAAATGGTAATATAATTTGATTAAAAATTCGGAAACTGATTATAGTTTATAGTTTTTTGTGTGTTAAATTACAAACATATTAACATTCTATTAGTATTATAACTCGCAGCTAACTTTTTATCTTATCTAGGAACTTTTACTGAAATTTTTGAATCCGCCTCTGCCTTAGGGCACTTGATCGGAATTGATGGGATGGTTCCCTGCTTGCTTCCGGAGAGTAAATTAATTTATTGTCCTCCAAGTGGTCATACGCAGTTTGTACTATTTTTTTACAAAAAATTTATTATTATTATTATTATTATTGTTTACGTACTTTGTGCATTTACCAAAAATAATCAAAATATTTGAATAATGATTTATAATCCCGTATTCCCAACCTCTTTGTACTTTGTTAATGGGTTTTATTACTGACTCATATTGCTTTTGGTTCATTGCTCAAAATCTGAAATGTAAGAAATAAGAAGGATCCTCTGAGTAGTGATGGGTTTATATAAAGGCGGGAATGTCATTTCACACTTTCGTTATTGTGTATCTCGAATTTTTACTGCACATAATATTTACGACTCGTTTTGGTAAAATAAACGGATAACAGTACACGTTTTTAAATAAATTATTTTATAACTATCAAATCCGCCACTGCCCTTGGGTCCTTGATCGGAGTTGATGGGGTGGTCCCTTCCCTGTTTCCAGAGAGTAACTAAGTTTATTGCCCCCTCGTGTTCATACGCAATTTGAAACTGCTCTTCTTTTTTTTTACAATCATGTTTATTTATTTATTTTCAAATATAAATGTTCAATGAGAATCGTGCGTGAAATTGCGAGAACTGATTCAAAATGAAGCCCCCACTCGTACTAGAAGGTTCTCCTAATACCGAAGTTTACGTGAGCCCCAAGGTCTCATAGTTGTGTCTCAACGGTGAACTCAAAGATTTGCGTGTCAGATCGTTAATGAAAATTTTAGGAGTACAGACAATTTAAGAGTTTCCCATTTCTCTAGTGGGATTGTAATAACTTTCTTGCGAAGTTGTGAATCCCATTATACGAACGAATCTTGTAATATCTTTCTCAAATTTAAAAACTTTGTGAACTTACGAATATTATTACGTAAACGTGAGTTATTCTGATTTTGGATTTTATGTAATGGGTGTAAGACACGCGTATTACTCTGCATTCCGTTCTCTGTTTCTTTGTTTACTCGGAAGAATAGAGATGCGAACAAAGTAGAAATGAATATCGTGTCATATTCTCGACTTCCTTTTGCTAGTTCGGGAGGTAGCGTGAATGTATGATAGGTTACCTCTCAGAAATTTGTTCTTCTGAGTTGTATTATACTTTAATCATGGTTGTGGCGAATCGTCAAGCCTAGTTCGTATGATAGGGATTTGCGAGTAAATTTCCCTGGAGTAAAATTGACCTAGAGTTGATTATTACCGGTTGATACCGACGATACAATTTGGTAGAACATTTATTATTAGGATGACATGTACTGTTGGAGAGATCTCTCAAGTGAAGAGTACGCCAAGGATCACGGCCCATTTGATCGTTTCTATGTATTTTATTCCATTCTGTTGTATATATTAAAGAAACAGATATAAATTATTATCTCTCTCTCAAATCATCAAGAGATCCGCGTCAGTATGAGAATACGAGGATTCATTTAAAAGTGGATTGAGAAAATTCAATGTCTTCCTAAGGAAGTAAAAAACACAATGCCAACTTCAACCAAATAAACTCATTGAGAAACTACCGTCTCAGAAACTGCTCTGCATTTTTGTAATCAGCTGATGTTTTGTAAGGTTAATGCCCGACAAATTTCTCGTCTAAAGTAGATTAATGGAACTGAAAGTGCGCTAATATTATATGTTCTCTGAGATGAAACCGAATGACGGAACGAGCAACTCACACAAAAGGTTCGCTATAAATTCAAGTGAAAAGATCTTCGACATTGCTGGAAATATAATGCAAATTCCTTAGTGAATTGCGTTACTGTATGATTGGAGCACCACATTAATTTCTGATACGTGTGGTAGCAAAGTTGAATGACACTTGAATAATTCATGGGTACCACTATAAATCCAGCAAGTGATAAAACACTTCATGCTTTCTTTATCAAGTTTGTTTTTGTTAGGGTAGTATAATTGATGTGATGTTTTATAATGTGAAAGAATTTACTGATTTGAATAAAAGATGTTAATGAGAGTTTCAAATTTTATAGATATTGTTTTCCATATGACTTCGGATGATGTAAGTGATGTTCATTCCTCTTATACTTGATCACGTCATTGTCATAGTAGTATTGATACTGATTAAATTCCTCTTTTCATGCAAGTTGTTTTTTTATCCTTTTTTATATTTGTAATACTTTATTTCTAACTGTACGCAACCTTGGCACGGTTGTTTACTTTATCTCTGTAGTCCCATCCTGGCACGGATTTTTCTCCGGTTTTCCTTCGGGTAGTGGCAGATTTTCCATGTGTGAGAATGTTATTAATACTTTTGTTATTATTAATCTCGAATTTTCACTGCACATAATATCTAACATTCATTTTGGAATTATAAATAGATTACATTACTTATTTATTAAGTAAGTCTTTTAGAAATATTAAATCCCCAACTACCCTTGGGCCCATGATCGGAATTGATGAGATGGTCCCATGCATGTTTCTGGAGAGTAAGTTAGTTAATTATCCCTCACGCCGTTCTGTGTGTCTGCAACTGCTTTCTTGACAGTAAAGTTTATCTTCTAACGTTTGGACGATACATTATATCGGACATTGTTTGATTTCGGTCACATTCATCGGAGCCGTCACTGTCCCTTTTGGTACGTCATTTATATTCTATAACTATTCGAATGTAGCGATTCTTCGCGGCCAGAATGCTCTATTAGAGACAATGCCCCAGCGGTGGCGCAGGTGGCAGTGTTGTCGCTCATCACCAAGTCATCCCGGGTTCGATTCCCGATGGATTCCAGAAAATTAGTATCTTTTCACATTAATGTCCCAGTTCATATAGCTGTGACTACTGGAAAGCAAACCTTCCTTCCTCTATCCAGCTCCTCCTAGTATCAATAACTCTAACTATTATTACTTCTACTAACCCCTCCACGTGGGCAAAGTTGTTGGTAAACACAGCTAACTGGCCCACCTAATAACTATAACCTACCACCCAACTCCTAGCTGCTATAGCACGCTACATTTCCCATTTACAAATACAACAATATGAAATTTAAAAAAGAAGTCTGTGGGGATAATGACAATGGTGGGATAGGTCTTCTTCCATATGATTCACATAATTTCAAGTGACTTCACAACTGGATATACTGTATTCTATTGTGTCTTTTATATAATTGATGTAATTCATGTCAGTTTAGTTTCTATCTGTACTCAACCTTGGCACGGTTGCGAACATTAACTCNGTTAACCCAGCTAAGAGACCTACCTACTAACAATGACCTACCACCCAACTCCTAACTCCTATCGCTCCATGTAGATAAGCGTCAATAGCACGCTACACTTCCCATTTACAAATACAACAATATAATATAATATTAGAGACTAATTCATTGTAAAATCATACGCAAAGGAGAATTCACTTTTCAGTCAGTGTTGGTGATTCTTGTAATGCTACGTTTCTCAGATGAAATCCTGAATTACACGAGATATTTGGCAAGCAATATCTTTATTCAACCAAGATGTTTTAAAACAGGAAAATATATTTTATGGAGTCTAATTAGATTGCTGTATTAGCATATATAAGTCGTATTTTAAAACATATTTACATTTTGATAAGTACCCGTGTTTTGTATATCAAGAAATTAAGTTAACGAACTTTGGTGTGATAGTTCAAGATATCATACAACCTTAGTAGGATAATCCATACTAATATGTACTCGAAAATGCGTATCGCGAAAATGTCTGTCTGTTTGCCTCATGATCACGACTAAACCAATGGACCAATCGTGATGCAATTTGGCAAGGAGAAAGTTTAGATGTCCAGGATGAACATAGAATAACTTTTATTTTTTAACTGTGTGATAAGAAAGAAAGAAATGTTTTTTTACAATAAATGTCGATAAAATTGGGAAAGAAGAGAGTTGTATTTGCTTGCGCTGCTTAAATGGTTGGAGATACGCGACAACTAAGAATGCCGATATTGTTTGACACAAAGAATTCTACAAAAAATCCGCGACGGCATGTCTATCTACAAAAATTAACCTACATAATCGATAAAATGTTAATGAAAGTAGAAATGTTAAAATACTTCAATTTAAGAGAGTAATTTAAGAAGTAAGAAATCAACCATCATGAAATTAAATGAATTATTGGTTTTGTGCGTTTAACACAAATACCAAACGTCTTAATTCGTAAAATTTGAAGGAATAATTTAGATTTTACAAGAATTATAATGAATCGGTGCTGCTCGTCGTGTCTCGGAAACGAAAATTCGACCGCCGAGTAATCATCTGGTTCACAATACTTATTGTGATTTTTACTTCACACAACGGGAAAGAATTAGCCAGTGTGATGTAAACCGTTGCCTTCATACTTCACGTCTCTTCGAATTTTACTGTTGGGAATTATTATATTCAAAACGGCCAACTTCTTCGTACTATTCTTTTGCATCGATGTAAATATAAGTTCCCTCTTGATTAACTCACCCACTCACCATTCACTTCGTCTTTCCCGTGGTAAATAATTAACCCTCTTCCACTGAATGAATTTTCTTCTACCTTGATAGCAAGAAAAAATGCTTCAAAAATATCTTGAGTTAAATGTTCTGATAATAAGTTGAATAATGAAGACATGGAACGGTGTGTACATAGTCGGTCTTAACCCTACAGGATAATAATAATAATAATAATAAAAATAAATATCGAGACTCAGACCATAGGATCTGCTCTGCTGTACAATTTATACAGAAGTAGAAAAATTACGAAGGAGTAACAAAACCCTCAATCAGGATGGCGGATTAGGATCGAACATGTTAGTGTTTCAATATAACAATTAATACAATAAAATGGTTTATTATGAACTGTTAACAACTTCATAAAAATATTTTAACATAACTCTATTTCAAATATAAGTATCAAGATAATTGTAATTTCTATAAACGAGTGAATTAGAAAGTTCAAAAAATTTATGAAACATAACACAGCGAATAAATGAAACACAAAAAGCAGAAAAAAGTACTGTACAAAAAGACTTAACAAACGATTGACTCTGAACAAAAGATGAAATTTAAAAATGTAAAATATGTATACTAAAAAAGATAAAAATGATTTATTCTAATTACAAATTCTACATTATTTAATTATGCGTTATGCCTAAAACAAATACATGTTACGTTATACATAAGCCTTAAACGGAGGTGAGAAGGTTTATGGGGGTTGGCAAGAGAAGAAAGTGAAAGAAGCGTTTGAGACAGGAAATGAGTGAGGAGGAAGGAGAGGGAAAGAAGAAGGAAGTGAATTGAAAAGTAACTAAAGTGAATTATGTTGCAGGATCTGTGATGTATTTTTTTTTGGTTTCCAATGACGATGTTATTTGGCTACCTTCCAGAGAAAATGTAATTATTAAAATTGAGTCCTAGATTTGTTAAACAATAATTTATAATAATCATTAAAACTTGGTGAGTGAATAATGGAATATGATGACGTTATAGAATATATCTCGAAGTACCATCATGTTGTTCGAACATGGGAAATAATTTTCTGCAATCTTTGCTTCCCAGACGATGAAAGTTTTTCCGCATCTTCGCTCCGTGCAGATTGTAAGCTCTGTTTAGGATCTGCTGACAAAGTTCCGATTCGGAGGTAAGGAATCTATCCCCAACTGGACCCTCACTTACAAAAGCCAAGAACGACTAGCAGCAGGGAATCTAAACTCTCATCAAACTAGTCACCATAAAGGTTTCCTTGTATTTTCTTCAGGCGGCGTTGCTGCTACTGCCAGATCGTATTTTTTCATGATTTTTTTATCACTCATGTGTGATTGATATTCTTATATGATTACTGTTTTTTATTTTCTTTAAATCAATAAGTTCGTCGCAAAAACTCGGATAAAGCAAAAAGTAGGGCAGCAGGCGTGTTTGTAGTTTTAGTCTTCTGTTTTGCCTGTGGTCCGCGAATTTGTTAATCCACTTCTATTTATATATAATAATATATTATTCAAAGATGAAATATGATTTTATAACTGAATAAAATTGTATTGCATTTATTTCGTATCAAAATAGTTTTTTTTCAAAAATAATTTTAATGTCATATTATTTGGTAATTGATTATATGTTTTCTCTTAGTGGGAAGTGAAAATATGTTGTAATTATAGCAATATGTTAATAACTAATATTTGACATATATAATGTGAATTGATAATAATTTGTGTCAATGCATTGTTCAGGAATTTTTGAAAACGTAGATTAAGGTTATATTTAGTTTAATTTGTTTTCAACTTAATAAAAGCAACGTCTTTGCAGATGGAGAAGCTATTTGGTAGAATATTTGATTTACAACAGTTTGTAATGGGCGGTTTTGGCTGTTTAGTTACTGTGTATTATGCAGGTGGCAGCTCTACGGTGCGAGTACGTTAAATGGGAGTTTAGATACCGTGACTAGCGGCGAGGTTTAGCAACCTCACTCATCTCTGCCACAAAACGTTTAGGTGATCTTCGAGCAAACATCGTGAAGTACGGAAAATAATTAGAATTGGATACCATTCAAGATCGTTGTTCACGGAGCGATTTTTGTAAAATATCTCGGAATCAAAACAGAATCTCTGGAGAAACTAAGGAAGGGAAAGGTGGAGAAAAAAGTTTTTGTGGAATAAAGGGAAAGAAACAATACATACAAATGCACAAATCGCTGCTGCAATGATAAAAAATGAAAATATTGTTATTAATGTCATTACCAGATATAGAATTATCTTCTTTTGCAATTCCAAATTGTGGTTGAATATAAGTATAAATTACATCTCAAGAAATTTATTATATATTTTTACTCAGTAAATAATAATAATAAATATTATTAATGACAAAAAGGCTGTCACAAGCTGCGTACGACCTCACGGAGGACAATAAATTAATTTATTCTAATACACATTCTAATATACTCCTCATAATAAAATAAATA
>NNCF01136434.1:317622-340498 GCA_002313205.1 Laupala kohalensis
GGGGGGGGGCTTAACTGTGAGTGACCTGGAGACTCTCAATTCTGTTTGAAAATCATGGTATTACAACAATTTTTATAAATATTTTTTTAAAAGAAAGTAGATAATCAACAATTAATACTAAATAGTAACAACATTTATTAATTGTTTAAAGTGGCAAAGAATACCTTTAGCTGTTGAGAGTTCAGATCCAATGAGGGAGGGGGTCCATAGCCCTCTTAGCGCCCCCCAAAAATCCGCCACTGGTTTTTAACAAAGGGTCGTTGTATTTGATGGTGATAATATATGCGGACGAGAAATACGACTAATAGGATATTTCTCTTCCGGATATCTTCGACAGCGTCTCGAGGCGTGAGTAGACGCGCTTCCTGTGTTGGCTCAGCCGGCAGTGCAGTATACGCTAGCGGCGTCTCATCCTGGACAGATGAAGCGAATTCATTAGCGCGCGGGAAACGGGGGAACGAGGCGACGAACAGGGTCGTAATTATTCGACCTCCTCCTCTTCCTCTTCCTCGTCTCTCCATTCTCTCACTCTCTCTCCCTCTCCTCTCGACGGAAACCCCTTCTCCACTCACCTCCCTCCCTAGTACACTGGATGCAGCACTATAAAGAAAAACTGTCTTTATTTAAGATTCCTGTAAAACGAGCGGAGGAAGTTTCGTCACAAAATTACGGTTTTACGAAAAGACCGGTTTCCTACGAATTAAGACCTTGAGGTGTTAAAACCAAAGAGTGTACGAGGTGTTAAAAAAAGCTTCGTAAGTGATAAATTTAGTTTTTAGATTTACGTTCGTTAGCTGTGTTTCATGTTATGTTTTAATATGCGCACTCATTAGTTGATTATGTTTTGTGGAGAAATGTTTATATATTACTGATGATCGTATAACTGAAACCAATTATGTGATCCCTATTCGCCTAATTCACGTCTACACCCGCAAGTGCTGAATATAAAGAACACAGATTCTTTCTTATAGAATGAATTTTCGATTTTTCTGAACTTAAAGTAATTCAGAATTACTTTTTGACTTAATTATTGTTTCTTTTTCTAAAAGAGAGTTTTAAGTTCAAAATCAACGTAATACAACAAGAATTCCGTACGATTTCAAACGAAAAATGATTTTCAAAGAATTTACATCAGCTGAGACATTACATTAGTTATTGTTATAAATCATTTTAAGTCTATTTTTCATAATAAATAGGAATCCATTGATTAGTCTAGCATTGCTCAGAATTCATCTTCAAGTAATCTTGTTATCATCATGTAATCTTTCCCTTGTCATCAATTCGTAGTCAACATTTAGTTACGAATGGCTGCACCCATATGAACATGAGGTCACATTGGCTTTACTTGTAATGCGCATTCAATTTGGAGGAATAGGGAATCATGTCTGGCATCATTGGTGCCGTCATCGTTCACGCATACATTTATACGCTTCATTTACCACAACTTTCGCTGTAATATAGGAAAATAAACTCATATTACGGTCTTGCCTCAGTAGTATAAGTTGAATAATAATAATAATAATAATTATTATTATTATTATTATTACTATTATAATTATAATCTACAGAGATAGTACTGGTCTTGTCAACAAACAGATTTAATAATAGAACAACGTGATTATTAAAAATGCTGAGAAGTAATTAAACTATAAGAACGTATTTATTAAAATTGGTTGAATGCGCGATAAGAAAGTGATTAAGCCTGAAATAGTACCAATTATTGTTTTTGCTTTTGGGCCAATCCCTAGAGTATTAGGTTTCAGTCTGGAAAAACTTTGAGGAGGGTAAGAGACGGTGGGGGGACGCTGATTGGGAGGTGCAAGAAATGAGGTACAGCGAACATCTTACCCTGGGTTCTACAAGAAACTACCGACTCCGCTCCTGGTTACATCCTGGAAGAGAGTAGTATACCAAACTCTTAACTTCGTTGTTCGACAAAAAATAATGAATAACAATAAATATAATAATAAAGGATTCGGTTGTGAAATTTGTGTAGATTTAAATAAAAATCTGCATTTTATACCTGTCAAAACAAAGAGAATGAAATACACAAGAGAGCTCTATATGGTACACCACATATTTTAAGAAAATGTATCAATCCATTAAAGAACGATGAGCGACCTGGGATTAAAAACTTAAAACTTGCAGGGCACAATTTGAGCTAAGAAGTGAATACAGCTGCAACGAAAAATAATAAACCAGTAACGAACCATATTTTGTAGGGTATAAAACACTGAAGAAAACACGCCTATTAACTGATGTGGTGGTACTAAATGACTTAGTCATACCGAAAGAGGCTCAGAAAATATTCAAATATAAAGACCTCGCTATTGAGGTCAACCGCGTGTGGGTTATAAACACGAAAAATTTCCTGCCATAATTGGCGCGCAAGGTTCAATACCAGCTTATTTTACAGAATATGACGTCCAAGGTTGTAGCAAGAATTGTTTTATATAGTACCGTATGGAATTACAAGTATTTAACGAAATGTTCTATAGAGCCCACAGACACAACAAAATTTGTTTCTAAGAGAGCTGGTTGCAAACTGGAATAAATTTAGAATACTCCCACAAAAATCAAAAGTTAGATAAAATTGGTCCGTACAATAAAACAAAAGAGTCGAAGAAGAAATAAAGCGAGAAAGGAAACTCAAGGAAAAAATGCATAAGAATAGATAGCATCTTACAAAGAACATTTGGAAGAAAAGTCCAGAACAAATAAAAAATAAAACAAAAGTTAAATAAAACCTAGTCAAATAAATAAAAAATTAAGTAGTTGATACTATGAAAAAACGTGTATTAGAAATGTTCATTTAACAAAAATACATCGTATTAGCTAATAAAACGATGACTTAGTACATGACGTACTTTTTGGTCCACATCTGTATATTATTTCTGAAAGATATATTTCTTTATAAATAGTCATGTTTTCCCCGTCATTCTTAACCATTTGCGTCAAATGGTTGTATTTGGAAAGTTTTTGTAAGGGGAAGTGATGGTAATCTTATATTTTAACTATGTAACATTTCTTCTATAATTTCTTTTACTAATTGATCGATGAATTTCTTCTATAAATTTCCACGTCTATTATGAAGTTAATTACGTTTTTACTCGTATTTTGCAATTATACAGTACGTATAAGAAAAGTACTGAAATTGGTGGAAAAAATTTTCAAAATCTCTGCAGATCTTACGAATTGGCTCCAGGAGAAGCCTATTTCTGAACAGTTTATTCCGTCTTCATTTACACGCCGCGCTCCACTTATGGTTTCTTAAAATTCAAAATTTCCAAAGCATGGATGTAAACAATTTTGTTTCACAGGAAATTCTGCTTACAGATCAATATACAGCATTTCCATTCCATGCAAAATAAAAAGGAATATTGCTTGGAGGCGCCTTTTTTGGATATCAATCAATGAAGCAATTGTAAAGAGTTTAGGGTGGAAGATAATAATTCAACGGTAAACTGTATATGAATTTGCAGTTATGTAGTTAAGGAGCAAACTTTGTAACGTTTTTGAAGAGCAATATTTTTAACCAGATTTAACTGTTAAATATGATTAATCGTGTTTGATGACTATCTTCTTCTCTGTAAATTATGAAGTTGAGTGGGACACACTCCATAATTCTTTTTACCATAAAAACTAAATATTACATAATTGACAAACGCCCAAATATAGGAAATCTTTATTTCATACTTATTAGCACCTCACATTATTAAAGCTAACAACGCATTAAAATGACACATTAAAATTTTGCAACATTTTGATTCTCTGCTTTGTATCATCATCAGGTGAATAAAACTGTTAAGATTTCATCGAAGAGCCGAAATGCAGAACGTATTTTCTGCAATTATTCATACTCAAGCAGATGACATGCACAACTTATAAAATACTGGATAACCATTGTGTATGGCATTTTCTGCTTCCAGGATAGAGTGATGTAACTAATTGATCCTATCATGTTAGTACTACAGCGAAATCTTTGTACGCGCCCACTAGTTTCTTGTTAATTTTGTGGCGTTGGTCGGACTCTAGTAGTTCGGATCCGAGATGGAACTCGGGTAGCGTTGAGCTGTGTTAGCAGGTTGTTTGAAAGTCTTGTGCACAGTAGTACATCAGTGTGGTTTTGTGTCCTCCTGGTAGACAATTATGCTACGTCAGTGGTTTCCTAACTTCCGTTCCGTGAGAACTTTCGTAACCCTAGACCCAGCGCACGAGGGAGAACAAGATCTACATTCTCCTTCCCGGATAGCGCATCCCCTATAGTCCTCGTGGTGAATGAATAGTCACGACGTAACCAATGAAACAAGAGCGCGGTGTGTTCATATTTCTGCAGCTCTCTGTCCATCATTGTTGGCATACCAATTACTGCCGGTTCTAGGAATCGACTGGTGTAGGCTGTATCATCCGAACGTAAATGCACTAAGATCTGCTGTCAAAAGTAAAACGCCTGTGTGTCTACAGCGAGAGGAAGAGTCGGCAATCTCGCGATGCTGGCATTGGCTCCTCGACTTCTACGTATTCTAAGGAGTCCTCCCTCACTACGTTTTTTCGCCGTGGGTACTGTAGAAGAATTTCTTTATACGATACTACAAAAGTATATANGTATAAAACAAACAACTAGTTATTGGAGGCTAATTTAAACATCTCCTCTCTGTCATCTGTGTCACCGTGACTGTTGTGATTGAGCTGTAAATTGAAAGTCTTTTTCTGGGGATATTTAATACTAATCACTGCAGATTTTGGATACCCTAGGTGCGTAAATATGGGGGCGAACTGTGGTGTTACCTTTAGTCTGATCACCGGTGGCAAAAATAGTTGGAATTTGACTTGACCGACGAAGTGAGTATGCAGTGGGGGTTTTGATGTTCTCTCAAACCGCCCGCCTTCGCGCAACTAGTGTGTTATCTGCCTTTAGGTAGATGTGGCAGGAAAGCCATTCGATATCTTCGTAACTGATGAGCCACAATATTGAGACATCTCATTTGTTGGACTGGGGACATGCTATAGGAGATACATTGTACTTTCTAAATGGAGGTAGAGGATAGAATTCTCTCGACCCCTTAGAAAAAAGTTAAATATTACCGCCTTATGAATGACTTGGCGATTGCGGTAATTTATTCTTAAAAATTGTTTTATATTAAAAACTAGTTGACCTGACAGACATCCAAATTTCAATAAATTTGTTTATGATCATTTTGTAAATTTGTGAAAGTCTATTTCAAACGTGTAAACAATGTAAAAATGAGAGAAAATAATTAATTTCATAAAAGGATTGCATTCCGGGAGAATAACGAAAAAAAAATCAATCAAATATGTCGTTCCTGTCGTCAGTTGTGATTGAGAGCGCATAAAAAAATTATGATTTTTGCAGTTTGTATGAATTTTCCGGCTTTTCTTTGTAATTGTCCCGAATTATTTCCTGAAAACTTTTCCATAACCATAACGAACGAAACAAAAAAAGAATTTCGCATATTTATTGTTCGAATCGTGAGTTATTGAGTTATGGTCTTGAGTTGTTACAAAAATGCCATAGAATAAAGCACTTTCAGTTTTTTTCGAATTTTCCATTTTCCGGGCAACTTTTCCAATTTTTCTTTCCCTAAAAACTTTATTCTGACTATTAGGAACTAAAAAAAAGGTCCAGCCGTTCTCAAGTGATACGCTTACCAACAAACAGCATTTAATTTCTATTTATATCGATATACGATGGGTTAATCGAAAGCCTTATAAGATTTTGTTAATAACGTTGCATGCATCGTTGTGTGAGCTGATCGTAAGTTATTTTTGGTCTACGTCAGAGGCAATATCTTATTTCGGTGGATAAAGTGCAATGAGCGTTCGAAATGAAAAGTAAAGTTTACGTTCTTACCTGCAAGCGGAGCTCCCAAGAGCACCGGCAGCGCCTGACCCGCCTGCACGAGCGCCCACGCGCGGGAGAAGTAGCGCGGCCGCACGCGCTCCAACGCCAGCATTTTGAGGGAGTAGAGGAAACCCCCGAGGCAGCCACCGTACAGCCAGGCCAACAGCGCGTAGCCATGGTAGCCGCGCACCGCTGACAACGCAAGCAACGCGGCGGCTGCGAACACACAAGGAAGGAACATTCATGGTTACAGAGTGGACACATTTAATATGCGAGCAGCTCGGGATAATTCACACTGCGAGGAGGCTACCATACGGGTTTCTTAAGGTGAGACCAGCGCTCCCCGTTAGTCAAATCACTGATAAGTTTGTTTCCGTTGTTATCATTCTACTTGTTTTACAACATATGAGAATTAATAATAACGAAGAAGAAACATGATTTAACTCTTATCTTACAGTTTGTAATATATTACAAACAATATTCAGGATCACACTCGATTTATGCATCTCACCTCAGATAATTGCTTTTTCCAGAGCTCGGTGATCGATAGATAAAAGTGATGTAAAAAATACTACGGAAAATTTACTGCAAATCAAAGTGAACTTCCATCACTTTCGTGATTTCAAAGTTAGTCTTTTTTGAAATAAGAGTTTTCTTCATAAGACGCAATGTATTTCAACATCAATTATAATTGCAATTATCTTATTGAAATAAATCACTACCTTAAGGTGCTACGAACCTAAGTTTATTTTTTATTTTACAGATGAGCCCGAAGGCTTTACATGTATGGTTACCGAATATGGATAATATAAATACAATATGGAATAATAATTATAGCTTAGTCAATGAGGGTCCCGAGGAAACTAAATACAAGGTTAGCGGTACATGGAAGATAACTTAATAAGACCCTTATGGTAATGTTATGAAGCTGGCGATATGAAGAGTGGAAGAATTGCTGGTATTTTATATGATATTTTGGGCAGGTTTTCTTAATCCCGGGTGCGGAAGATGAGGTATGTTCTAGGAAAATAGTGGAAATATTTGGATCCGAGGAAAATCTTTTGAAGAATTTTGTGTTGAGATAAGTGATGAAGGTAGAGTATGGTTGGATACGAGCCGAGTGGAATTAAATCGTTGAAATAAGTAGAATTATACGTGTTTACTTTCATTTCTACTAAAAAAACATACTTCACGTCCACATAAAAGAATAAAGTTGCAATAATTTTTGAAGGTGAAATATACTACTTCTCTCGGGGAGAATAGATAAATTCAAAGGTAAATTTGTTTTGACGAATATATAAGATGTTTAGTGTACTTTGGTGAAATTTCCTGAAGTAATCTTACAAATGTTTATGTCAGAGGACGTATCTTATATGTATTGCAAGAGAGTCAAGCGAGTTCCTGATTATGATTTATTCTATTCTATTAACTGTTAGATACAAGTTTAAAAAATGTTTCTTCTTTCTCAGTGATTGGACTAACTTGAAGCGATAGTCCCACCTCAAGTGAATTCTCCACTTTCATGTAAAGTGCAACCCAGGCAAATAACACATGTCACCTTTTTCATAAAGCTTATCTGTAGAATAACATGGCAAGCATCTAATTTTGTGGAGCTCTTTTAGAGTATTTAAGATAGTACTGGCGTACATATAATTAAATCACTAAAATATCTGAAATCGGCATAAATGAACAGAGTAACATGTACTTATTGCTATTTCAACTTGTAAGACATACCTCACCGGCCATTTAAATAAAATATTTGTAATTATAATTGATGAATACATTGCTTCTTACGGAGGAAACACTTATTTTGTAAAAATGACCAACTTTCAAACAAAACGATAGTAATGGAACTTTACTTTGATTTGCGGTAAATGTATCGTCGCATTATTACATCACTTTTATCTATATGTCATCGGACATTTGAGAGAGCTATTTCACTTTTTCCGAGATGTCATACCGTTTCGCTCGGCCGCCATGTTTCTACATGCCCTTATGCATTTCAAACCAGTTAGCCGAGTTCCTTTATGCTGTTCTATTAATTGATACACAGGAATTAAACAATGTTTTTTAATCGTAATTCATAATGTATTATAAAACAATTACTATTAAAATGCAATTATACTTTGACTAATTGGATCGTCACACCTTAATACACACAATAAGTAATAAACATTCTTCTGATTTAATTATGGGTAAAATTATCAAACTACATAGACTTATTATTCTCAATGTGGGGTCGGCGAATGGATATGATGCTTCGTTTTATTTGGCTGGGGAATACTAGGGTGCCGGATGCCCTTCCTGCCGCACCTCCCATGAAGCTGTGATTATGAATGAAATGGAGGTGAATGATTATGAGTGAATGTTGTGGTGGAATGATAGGCAGGGGAAATCGGGAGTACCCCGAGAAAATACCGCCGCGAACACCGCTCCGTCCACCACTTTGAGTATTCTACTTGGATCGGACCGAGTTTGAACCGGTGTCCCCAGAGGTAGAAGGCAAGCGCGTTAGGCACTACGCCACGGGTCGCCCTCGTAACGTGAACATTATATCACGTAAAAAAATCTCCCTGAAGAATATTGCCCCATAAGAAAATAACTAGATTGCGAACACCAATGACGTATTGTTGATAATACCTGGGAGAAATACACGTCTGGAGTTCAGCTGAGGCGAATATCCTCCGAGCAAAACCCACCAGCGTGCTTACTGGGACAAGGCGAGTCTTTTAAATTGAATAATAAAATATAATGAAATATTAAGAGATGGCAAAAATTAGTTTTATGGCACATTGTTTGACTAATAAATAAAAATAAACTTTATTGTCAAAAAAAGCAGTTACAAACTGCGTACGACCACGTGGAGGGCAATAAACTCATTTACTCTCCAGAAACAAGCAAGGAACCATCCCATCAATTACGATCAAGGCAGTGGTGGATTTAATATTTACAAAAGAAAATATTTAATAAATACGTACTGTTATCCATTAATTATTCAAAATAAATTGTAGTTATTTGTGCAGTAAAAATTCGAGATTAATTAAACAAAAGTATTAATGACATTACCGCCCAAGGAAAATCCACCACTACCCGGAGAAAAACCGGAGAAAAACCCGGGCCAGGATTGGTCGAAAGAGAAAATGTACACAACTGGGTCAAGGTTGCGTACAGTTAGAAATAAACTATTAATAAACAAAACGGAGCAAAATCAACATGCACGAAAAAGGAATTTAATCAATGTCTAGAGTACAGTAACAATGGCGTGATAAAGTATAAGAGATATTAACATCACATCATCCGAAGTCACGTGGAAAACAATGTTTATTAGGAAATTGAAACTCTCATTAACTTCATTAATTGAAATCTGTAAATTCTTTCACATTAGAAAGCTTTTAACACATCACAATAGCACATTAGAAATCTTTTAACCGCGGATTTAAAGAGATTCAATTTATTTACATCTTTTAGATTTTTGGGAAGGGAATTATAAAAAATTATCCCCGAATGATAAGGGCCTCTTTGGCAAAGAGTTATTGACACGCCAGGACCATGAATATTAGCTTTATTACGAGTGTTGTGTTCGTGAACTAGACTATTTCTTCTAAAGCAGGGGTGGCATTTTAATAGTTCTGTCTTAACAAACACGACTACTTCATAAATGTATATGCAAGGGAGAGGGAGAATATTTAATGTTTACATGAATTTCGGGGGTTAGATTTACATTAATCCGAATTACTCTCTTTTGAATTCTAAAAGTTTGAATGCTCTGAGAGGATTGGCCCCAGAAGATAATGCCCTACCGGAAATGAGAACATACATTTGCAAAATACATGCTGCGAGAAACGTGTTGACTAGCAATGTTGGCTAAAATTCGGAATATATAGCATATTTTGTTTAGTTTGGAATTCAAATTATCAATATGGTTCCATTTGAGGTTGTCCTGAATATGATGCCCTAAAAATGTTATCTTGACTGATTTTATTTCGGTTGCGTTTAGCGAAAGGGATGTAGGAGGAAGAGATTTAGTTACACTATTGCGAAATGACATGGATACTGTTTTATCAATATTAACGATGAGACGATTTGAATGAAACAATGACGAAAGGTTAGATAGAGCATTTAGCGCATTCATATGTTTACATAGTAGATTTGTGTCATCAGCAGGGATAGAGAAATCCATTTTGAACTCGGGCGTGGTGGATGACATATCATTTACGTACAATAAAAAGAGAATAGTGCCTAAAATCGAACCTTGAGTAACTCCGCAAGTAAGTGGCTTTGTTTCTCAAAGGTAATATTGACATTCTTTATTTTCAACATGAGAAATTTCAACTTGCTGATGTCTGTCTTTCTAGTAGGAAGTTAATCACTGATGTGACAATTAACGAGCCGTATGAGTGTTTTCGTGATCGATTACGTCGAATGCTTTCGAAAAATCGAGAAAAATGCCTTGTGGATTATCTCCACGGTCAAGAGAATTGGTTACATCATTTAGAAAGGAAAATATGGCGCTGTTAGTTGAAAAGGATTTCCTGAAACTATGCTGATCGTTTGATAAAATATTATTACGCAATAAGAAGTCTAGAAGTCTCTTGTAGAAGAGTTTTTCCAGGATTTTTCAGAAAGTTGGCAATAGTGATATCGGTCGATAGTTTCCAATTCACGTTTATTTCATTTCTTACCTCGTGGTTTCTCTTTAGATTTTTTAAATACGTCAGGAAACACACCTTCTAACAAAGAGCTATTGAAAATATGAGTGAGTGGATTTAATTTAACATGAGAGGATGATTTTACTATAAATTCAGGTACTTCACTAGAGTTAGTCTCGGAAGTGAACATAGAATGCGGTACGTGTGTAGATGTATTTGGGGGACATTGGTTTTGAGTTACTGATTTCGATATTTTACCTCCGTTTGAGAAATAAGAATTAAACAAATTTGTGATGTCCTTTGGATTTGATTCAATTTTGCCATCGTCTAGTAGGGAAATATTTTGTTTATTATTTTATATTATGTTATTTTATAATTTATAAGAATATTTTATTTATTATTTTTATTGACGTTAAAAAATTTCGTCAACAAGATCATGAAAAAAAAAAATTATATTCGAATGCCGAGTGTTGGGGTCAACTATAGTTTATTCCTAAAACACTAAAACACGTCTGGATAAAATGGGCATACATAAGAAGCAAGATTAACAGTACAAATACATACATCAAAATACATAATAAGGAAATCGACATTTTGACCTCTGAATACAGAAGTGCACTGAAGGGCAGAAAATAACCCCTGGCGATAAAATAAAAAGTTATACAGAACTGGTGACTTATTTCAAAGTGATAAATCATCAGTGTTTAATTATATGGATGACAATTACGGAATGGCGGACCCTATACAAGATAACGTCTGAAGTAGTATTTCAGAATTAATGTGCGCGCCGCGAGGGGGCGGGGGGTAAATTCTCTCTTTTCGTGGGGGAAAGTCGATATTGAGCATTTTGAGTTATTTAGAATTTCATTTCATAAAGTTTAAAGCTGATGAGAAGACAGTGGAATGTCAATTGACAAAATACGAACGGTACTGTGCCGTTGATGTATACCTGTGTCTTATGGATACAGATAGCATCACCAAAGTAAGTTCATTCAGCTTGGGCATAATGGGATAGTGAACGTCCTGAATTATATTTGGCGAGTGGATACATTTTTTAAAAGAGGGACGCTATTCCTTTTGATCAATCTTAGTTATCCAGAAATCGTTTCTAATAAGGGACTCTCTACAATTGTAAATAGTGGAAGACTCCTTGATACACACGCGTGCCGCGTGCAACGAGAACGCCCCTCGTTTATCTCCTAAAATACTTAGAAACTATTAAGAATCTTCGAGAGAATCTCAATAGACGAGCCTCGCTCTAGTGTTACGTCGTTACGCTCGTCGCTTGTTAAAGTTTAGCTTATAGCGAGATACAGCGAGGAGCTCAGAACGATACGGCTACTGCTTGAGAACACATCGCCCGCCGATAACCTCTAAACAGGAACCCAACTCTGCGAGACTAAGTTCAAACCTGTGATTGAATTATTTTCCAACATACAAGCTCAAGAATAATTCTAAGTTGGAATCTGTGACAGAATTATTTCACACATCGAGTGCCGGACAAATTTTATCTCCAAGAATCAGTGACAAACTCAGAAAAAACACCAAGTTCAAATCTGTGACTGAATAATTTCAACCACCAAGAAGTCGGAATACCCGTGTGTCCAAGTGTATTGATATTCAAACTTCGGAGAAGCGTCATCACGAGACGCCCTCGCGCGGTCAACCATAGAACTAACTCTACGACCAGAGGACACGACGCGCCACCCTACGGGACCACGCTGAAGCTCAACCAGCAGCGCTATCGCGCCAAGATATCGCACTCCATCGACTAGCTACAAGCAGCGCAACCACGCGCTAGAATATCGTACCCCATCAACTAGTAACAACGAGACATCACCAGCGGTGCCATCTAGCGACAAAGAAGGAAACCTCTTGAACTTCAACAACCCACTTGCCTAAAGTCGTGAGTTAAACGAACGAGGCATCATTTCACACAGAGCTTTCAACGCCTGTAGTTCGTCTGGTGTTATTTACTGCTTATAATACGACGACTTGTTTACATAATAAACCTTGTCCTATTCAAACCTCTGAGTATTTATTTTGGAAAGGAAGGCACCTTTATCGCGAAGCGAGCCTCCGTGCTGGGACTTGCGAAGCAATAAAAAACCTTCCCCGACATTATATATATATATATATATATATATATATATATATATATATATATATATATAAACTGAGATATATAATAAACTAACGAATGACATTGTGTAATTATCTATTTAATACACTTAAATTTCTTTTGCCGCTACTGATAGTAGTTACTGCCAAATAGCCGTAATCCTTAAATATTTGTATTCTTAGTTACTGTTTCAGTTCATTGAAAGTGAATACTAGGTTATAGTGTGCACAGCCCACGGCACATTTTAGAGTTTCTATAAGGCGTTCGGGCCCCTAATGTTGTATAAATGTTTATGTTCAAATAAAGACCTTTTCAAATTGAGATTAAACTAAAATGTTTTCACTGTACAAAAATATTTAATTCATTCAATTTTCCGTACGATTAATATGCACGGGATTCGCTAGTAAAGTGAAATTTAAAACATGAAAATCACAGAAAAAGAATTCACGATTACTTCCAAAAATTGATTTTTTGCATATTTGAATAATTTGTGATATGTGTGATTTCAAGAGTGAACCAAATAATTATGCAAATAATTACGACACGATTTTGCTCCAGTGTTTGGTTTGAAATGTTGAATAAAAGTGGCGTTGAAATAGCGAACAATCCAACCTAGTCTTGCTCACTTCACACACCTCTCTCTGATTGTAAACAACACAGATTGATTGAGTCATTTATAGCGGAAAGGAATTGGGATGCAGGTTCGAGAAAGCTCATTTATCTTGTTAATTGGAATTCACCTCAGGAACAGAAAGTGCGGAAGCTGAATGCCGAAAAGAAGGAAAGAATCAGGATGCCTTAACAAAGTAATTCTTTTCGTATCGGGGCTTTTAAATTCAGATTATTTAATTTGTAGGAAAATTCTATATTTGCAACTATCTCAATAACTTTTGTATATTATAAAATTTTTAAATAAAATAAACTTTAGTTAAAAAAGCTGTTGCCATCTGCGTGTGGCAATGTAGGGGATAATATTGCCCGGAAACAAGCCATGTACCATCCAAGCAATTCCGATCAAGGGTCCAAAGACAGACGTGTATTTAATATTTATAAAATAAATTATTTAAAAATATGCAGTTATCCGTTTATTTTACCAAAACGAATCGTAAATATTATGTAAAGTAAAAATTCATGATACACAATAACAAAAGCATTGAATGACATTCCCGCCTTTGTATAAACCCATCACTACTCAGAGGAAAACCGGAGTCAGGATGGGACTACAGAGTTAATGAACACAATCATACCAAGGTTGTATACAGTTAAAAATAAACTATTATAAATAAAAAGGATGAAAATCAACATGCATGAAAAAAGGAATTTAATCAGCATCTTAAATACTAAGACAATGGTGTGATAAAGAATAAGAGGAACTAACATCACCATCATCCAATGAAATCATATGGAAAACAATATTAATTCATAAATTGAAGCTCTCATTATTGATTAAAATCAGTATATTCTTTTACGGTATAGATTCAATAGAACATCAGAAAGCTTTTAACTGTGGATTTCAATGTATTTAATTTGTTTATATTTTTTATTCAATTTAAATACAATTTCATATAATAATGTATTGAAAAGTAAAAGAAATACTTGGTCTTAATATTGAGAAAAATAGTTCCACAGATTAATTAATTCTCAATAGGCGCAAACTATGGGAAAACAACAGTTTCATCTTTAACTGTTTTCTCTAGGAATTCTGACCATAATTTCTCAATACACATGTGGAGTCCGTGAAAGCGAACACTTCAAATATATATTAATCGAATAAAGATAAAGTGCGATATTCGCTAAAATAAGTTGTGGCAGGGGATTTGATAAATAAAGAATTTGTAGCTTTTTAGCTGTAAAGAAATAGAAACTTTTATTGATATTTTAAATACACGTAATAGTTTTAAATGACTGTTTCAAAGCCCATGAGAAGACGAATACAAATGTATATTTCTTTAATTTGAATCTGTAATAACAGAGGGTGAGCATAGCGAATAATTTAACATTTCTGTGTTAGTGAACATATATTTTAGTCTGGAAGTCAAATTTAAGTTATAAGAACGTGTTTCACCAAGTGCGAGTTTCGAAGAAAAAAAACTTACATAAAATAACTTCAGATGAAAATGACGACGAGCCGGGAATCGTAGGGAGCGGGTGGTGTAGTGATCAACACCCTTGTAATCAAAGCAGAAGTCCCGGGTTCGATTAATTATAATAAATTTATTATTTTAATTTATAATTCCAGGATCGTCGTCATTTACAGCTTACAGCTGACCTAAAGATATCACATATCTTCTCCATATGTAGGGTACACGGAAGAAATATATGTATTACATAAAATAAATTGATTTGACAATTCTCAAAATGCATTAAACTTATTGAAAATCTGCTTAATACAGACTCTTGGAAGGTGAATGATAATTCGAAAGAGAAATCAAGCAAAGTAACTTGTTCGAGGAGTGGTTCATTAAATTGTGGTTGTAAATATTTGCTTCAAACGCATTCTCTGACTCACGGTTTAACAGCAATGAAATATTATGGCCTCGTGATATTTATTTTATGTGAGTAATGTTCGAGTATGTTTCTGTTAATAAAATGAATGTAGTCTCAAAAACCGTAACCTGTAAAACCAAAATTTACTATACATACTTACTACACAACGCATTTTCTATACTTATTAAGTGAATCCAATTTTATTTCAAATTCAGATGTAGAATATTAATAAAGTGTCTCAATAAACATTTCATCACTTAAGTCTCTTCCATTAACGAAAACGTCGAAAAAGAAAGAAGTTGGAAGTTAAGGAAGTCAAGTTTCGGAACAATGATTTTTGTATGTATGATGTTTCTACTCAGCATTTTCCAAATAGCACAAATGTGTCAAACCAACAGTATAAAAATACCGCTAGTGGGCAGAGTAAGTAGACAGTGTTAAGCTAGAGAGTAAAATAAAAGCATCTTTTAAGATCTTGTGTTGAGTAGTACGCCTACTTTTATTAATATTGTCAATGTTTCAGAATAATTTTGATTTACCTCTTCTTGCTGTGTGGTTGTATCTTACGGGACGTGGCCCTTTGTGCTTTAGTGACATTACTCGAAACCACACATTAGCTCGTGTAGGGCAGGACTAATTCTAAATAGCTTACAAATAATACTTAATGGTTTTATCTCATTCCTGACTTTCCGTCATAAACATATTCATCTTTGAACAATTTTTACATCGCTGAAGTCATAAAACTATTTCATTAGAGGCGGCATGTTGATCTAGATGTGTGCAATTACTAATGATAGGTTCCATGTTATGTAAAAATGTTCCTTATTGTTTCGAAATGATGCTGCATGTTTCGTATCAGGCTCACCTGTAATTGAGCAAGCGCCTCTTGTGTTCAGGTGTGCTATGCGCGTGCGCAGCTCGTCAAAATTGACGTTCCCGCCTTGAAGATATATTAATATTCTTCAGTTTGCCTGTCGTCCCGGGACGGCAAAGGTGCCCTAGAAGAAGGGCCCACGCGTGTAATAGCTCATATAGTTCAAACTTACGCCGCCAGGGCGCACCAGTGGCCGGCGGCTAAATCATTTTGCAATAGAGCCGAAGTTCTCCGCTTGGGTACGCTTCGGAGGGTCGCTTGGCTGTCAAATAATACGACTTTCACATGTTTCATTTTTTATGGTATATTTTTAAAGCTGCTTTTTACGAAGGAGAAAGGATTCGTATTGTATCGTATATTATTGTTTTATGCTCATTCTTTCATATTAAAACATTTATTCTTCATTTACATTCTTTATACTGTGAATTATTCTTAATTGAACATATTATTGTCTAAGCAATTGAATTTCTTCACGACAATGAAATCCTGCTTTTTATAAGCGCCAATGATATTAATTCTTTTTTTTTCAACAATAGGTGTATATTCTTTATTGGAGTGATCTTCTTCCACTCATTCTTGTAAAACACTGCTTCAGAATCAACGAGGCAGACGCTGCGTCGAGAGCTGAGTCTTCAAGCTATTATTCTGTGTTTGTGTGTTCACATATGTTTAATTTGTCTTCTACGTGTACAGCTTATCCTAACGTGAAGACATTTCACGTATTCCAGCAGGATCCAGTTTGGTGCGAGAAATATAAACCTTATTTATCAAAGGCATTGGAGCAATGGATGACTGATGGAAAACTAACACCTGCAGAGGGATTCCGTGATGGCGAATGGAATAATTATTCTTTGGAAAATATCATAACGAACGACTGTGCTCTTTTAGAATGCATCAATCGGGAGGAAATGTACAATGTCCTTGCATGTGCAACTGTGACTGAACCGGAGATAACGAGCAAGCTGCTTCAGAAACACGATCCCGATGGTTCGTTTCGCAAAAAGCATCCTGACATATTTCTATAGACATATGTACTATATCAATAGAGAAGAATAATATAAAAAAATATATTTGGTATCAGTGCTATACATTTCTTCTCGTAAAACTACATCTCTTCTAGAAATGAAACCATATATTTCTTTAATCCTTGTTTCATTGATCTTCACGCAAATGAGGAAATTTCAAAGGGGCTATAACCCTTTGACGGTGTTCAAGGGAACCCCCAGTTTTTCGAGGGTGACGTTCAAGAGGAATTTTTTGTAAAGTAAGAGATACACTAGTGCATTCTAGAAGAACCTGAATACGTTAGTGTTCACGAAAAATATAAATACTTTTTGTACATTTTTTAAACGCTAGACACTCATCCTTATTGAGCATGGCAATATTAGATTGTATTTTTCAAGTCATTCCAGAGCATATGATGCTACAATTATTTGTTAGTGACACATGTTATTTAAAATTAATTAGGAAAATTGTACAAATTTAAATATAATTTTATTTGATTATTTTATTTAAATAATGCTTCCTTCCAATAAAAAGTTATTGGTACATCATTTTTATATGAAGAACAGGTATCACAGTTTGATACAATATCCAAACCAAATTTTCTCACGAACGCACCGGTCAAGTTTATTAATGTTTTCTACGTTTCGGTCCCTCATATGGACAACCCTTTTCAATACTACAATACACAAATATATAAAATATGTAACACGAAGATTCAAAGATGTAAGAAAGAGGGTACATGCACTTGTAATTCAAACTAAGAGGTCATTAAAAATCTGCCGGAACACATTTTTGTTTGTTGGTAAATAGACAGACAGATAGATAGATAGATAGATTTGGAGGACAGGAGCGAATGAATTGGAAACGAAATTGAATATTAAATCATGATGAATCTTATGTCTTTTTTTTGTAATAATAGAAGATGCGTTGAAACATAAAGAATGAATAGTAGACTCAATTAATGACTACCTTTCAAGTTACCGAGAAGAATATGTGAATAGTTATGATAACATCGACAAGGATATACATCCCTGGTAATATCAATAAAACCTCAATAATAACAGGGTCCATTGAGTTCAAGTGAATAAATGAAAAAAGAAAAAAGAGTTGGACTTTGCGAAAGAATTGTAGCCGCAATAGCATCCATCACATCTGACCTGAAAACAAACCCAGAGAGAAGTCGAATATGCGTTGGTCATCTGTAGAGCAACAAACGGATCCAATATTGAGATGTACTAGAGCTTATAAAAGTGATCATTTCACCTTTCACTACATGTGTTTGTTGTAAAAATATATTTATTTTCATTTAAAAAAGTCTTTCTTTTTCGGATACCTTACTTTTTGATATATTAAAAAATTATCACTATTACAGACTGGCAATATGTTACGTATATCAATACTAATATATAAATGCGTAACGGGAAACCATGTCTGTCTGTTTGCTATTTGATCACGACTAAACCACTGGACAAATCGCGATTAAGTTTGGCAAGGATGTAGTTAAGATGTTCATGATGAACAGGAAAAAACGTTATTAAAAATAGGGCAGTTAAAATTCTTCAAATTCAGAGAATAATTTAAGAAGGAAACAATCAATCATTTTCAAATTTAATAGCATTTTGTGTTGTGCATTTGACAAAGATTAAAAGCATCTTTAAATTTTAAAATTAGGGCGGATGGTTTAGATTTTAAAAGCGTTTTAATGAAATGGGGCAGGCGCGCTGATGCCGTCGTGTCTTGTTTCGGAAGCGAAAATTCGACCTCAGCGGTTCCTAGCGAATGGGTTCGTTGGCCTAACAAGTAAAAAGAATTACGGGCAATGCCGGATAACAAGCTAGTTAGATAATAAAAATAAGTTAATACCAAGATCGATATCTTTTCTATTTAAGATCTATACGCATTTTTTGCTATAACATAAAAATTGAATACAGATGAATCACATAGATTCTAAATGAAATAGTTTTTTATTACGAAGTAAACGATTGCAACTCATCCGAGTTATGTAAAGTTCTCGTCAGCTTACTTTACACGTTTGGTGACTCTACTTTTCGGTTCATTGGCTATTGATGAAGTAATGAAAGCAATTTTTTCTACGTCCATTTGCACTTTTAGAGAAGTTATTCCCCAGGGAGGTGTTTGTGTCAATGCGAAGCCATCCGACTGCAATTAACGCGTCAATTCATCCGCGCAAAATCGATTTCTTCCGCATAAATGCGGATGTGTAAGCAATTTTATGAATGAGATTGAATTAATTAATTTGTGGCACAGAGGACAGTTAATCTATTTATGTGGTCTCTAGATTAATTATAGCAGTATTACATTGATTTAACTGATTTCTATACGTTTAATTAAAAACAATTATATATTGTATCAAATTTTTGTTTCTTAAAATGTTCGAAAATCTACGTTTTTCTTTATTTGCATGCTCAAGAATGATTTTTTAAATTCAATTTCAATACCCACCCCATGAATCCTGAATTTACGCAAATTCAAACAGCATAGAACGTGCCTAAACGTTATGTTTGTGGGAAAGTAAAGACGTATACAACATTTTCCGTCTGTGCATTCAATCGAATATTCTGACATGTTGGTAAACGTACCAATTACATGCTACATTTCTTTTCTACTTCAGTACAGGTCTCTCAGGTACGATAGAGTTTTCCCACCCTAGACATAAGTCTGTCTAGAAGAAATAACATTCTGAGTTTTACTGTTACATGGGATTCCGCATTCTCCACGCATGTTAAATTCAGAGAATAGAATCGAAAGTGATTTAATCCAAGTTTCACATTAATACTTAAACTTTCTCTACTTTCTCTTATACTTCTCCATTAATTCTTATACAGGTTCTCTAGGGTTTGTCTAGGGGCGAGTTTATTGTAACAATAAATCGTAAATTTAGTTTTATTTCAATTCTTATGATTTTTAAACACTATACTCAGAATAATCTCTAGTTCGATAATAACTTGTACATATAAAATAAATTTTTTGAATTAAATTACAAACATAATAACATTCTTTTAGTATTATAACTCGCAGCTAACTTTTTATCTTATCTAGGAATTTTTGCTGAAATTTTTGAATCCGCCTCTGCCTTAGGGCCCTGATCGGAATTGATGGGATGATCCCTTGCTTATTTCCGGAGAGTAAATTAGTGGATTGTCCTCCGCGTGATCATACGCAGTTTGTACTGCATTTTTGACAATAAATTTATTTATTTATTTATTTATAATGAAATGTATAACGGGCCATAAAAACTTGTCTGTCATGAGTGCTTGATATGGAAACTTGAATTTAAATATGTTCGAGAGAACTCGAGTGTTTTCCATTGTACGATGTGTTCAAACTCTTTTAAGTGATTGAATCATTATGTTTATGGTCTCTTAGTACATCTTGATAATGGTCCTCATTGGTAAGGACCGAAACGTTAATGATTTAACCCCATGCTTTATCATGGCTGGTAATTCGATTACTAAAAAAATGCTTTTATTGACTATAGTAGGTTTAATTCATATTAAGTAATTTAATGAAATGTCAAGACGCTCAATACTAACTAGGTAATTTGAATCGAAGATATTTATTTTGTCAATCAATTTTATTCAGTTACAAATCCATACTTCCATACTAATATAGAAATGCTTAATGCGAAAATGTGTCTGTCTGTTTGCTACTTAATCACGACTAAACCTCTGAACCGATCTTGATGAAATTTGGTAAGGAAATAGTTTAGAAGTCCAGAAGTAACATAGAGTGACTTTTATCTTTAAAATGTGCGAAGAAATGGTTTTTGAAAATGTCGGTGAAATCTGAATAAAAGAGGGTTATATTTTCTTACATTGCCAAAACGGTCAGAGATTGGTGACCATATACACGACATTATAGTTTGCCTCAATGAGTCCTTCAAAAACATTTACGACAGCATGTCTATCTACAAAAATGAACCTAATTTTCTAATAAAACGTTTTTTCAAAAAGAAGTGTTAAAATACTTCTATTTAAGAGTAATTTAAGAAGGAAAAAATCAATCATCTTCAAATTTAATAGATAATTTTTGAGCATTTAACAAAGATAAAAAAGTGTGTAAAATGCCTCCTAAGCAAAAATTCGACCATCGGTGTTCCCTTGAGATAGTGTAATGTAAACAGGCAAGTTTTGTATTAAATTTTTATTAATATGAATTTTAAAAATTTGGATGCAGAACATGTTTTGTTCTTACAATAAAGATACATTTTTTCTTTTCCTGAGTAAAACAAGATTATTCTAAGAAAACTCCCTGGACACGCTGGGTAAATAGCTAAATGAATAGTTTTAATTGACTTGGAAACCACCCTATAGGAACACCCATTGACATAGATTCTCATCGAGATGGCAGTGACCTCCAACATTCAGTTCATTGGAAATTAACGAGATTCTAAATACAGTTCGTTCGTTCGTTCGTTCGCGTCGACGCCTGTAAATCAAGTGAACGACGCCACCCGCACCAAAGCAGCATGCGCGCGATGCGACATCAGCGTAGCCTCGCCTCATCAGGGAGGGGGTGGTTGCCTAATTGTCCGGGACATCAGTGCACTTCCAGCAGCCGTTGAGGTGGGGGGAAACGGAGAAGGGACCGCGTCGCATATGAATTAGCAGTCGCTTCCAGAGGGGGCGCTTAACGCGTATCTGGGGAGCGGGTATCGCGACGGGCGACACAACGCTATGACAATACGAGGTGTAGACAGGGTTCGATAAGTGACTGTTGCTAAAGGGGGGAAGGGACATTTCATTTGTGTGGAAAACGATTTTTGTAACCGGTTCATTTAGTGATTTTTAAAATTATAGTATACTCAAAGTCATAGAACTTTACCGAAAACAATACAATACGACTGCCAAAAACAAATTACCATCTTCTACGATATTAATTAATATACGAATGAATATAAATACAAGTCATAAAAGCAACTATTTGCTGAAAAATATACGAGTAAATAATACAAACTAAGATACAAGGTATTGTTCGTTCCACACGCTCGATACAGAACGAACAGAATAGCGCCACAATAGCAAGTGAATTAAATTGATGGCCGATGTTGGCTGTAGATGTAAGTTTAAAGAAAGTCAAAAATACTTTTAACATAATGTGAGATACACTTATAATGACCCTTATGGGCGATGGTGATGTGAAAGCGTTGGCTACACTGTGTACGAGTCGTGTACCAACATGAACGCAATAAATAAATTAATTAATTCATAATTTATTGTCAAGAGAGCAGTTACAAACTGCCTATGGCCACGTTGAGGACAATAAACTAGTTTACTGCAACTACTTTTGAATAAAGTAATAAGCACATCATGACGTTTAAGAGGAATCTTTTTTGTTCACCAAGACCCAATTTCATTAAGTTCGTTTAATGTCTTAAACGAGATTTTCTGTGTAGTATATCGTGATTATCAAAATGCGCGTTCCACCAACTTCGATTTACGAGAAAATCGCGATTTACACTTAAACGCTCGGGGACCCTTCGATTACCAGCACAAATCGCGATTTTCTTCAGTACTACANGCGATTTTCTTCAGCACTGCGAGAAATATAGCGTCCATTTTCTTTGTTTCCTCGTGGCTCGGTTTATAGGTTATGTTCAGTGGCACAAGGGAGGCCCGCTGCTGCCTACGGTGTCCGTTGGTGGAGCTAGTGAGCAACATGATTTTTCCTCTCGTCATTTGTCTTCAAATTACGCATAATGCACTGTAAAACAACTACCAACCCAGAAAATTCTTCAGAAACATTGATCAACTTCGACGATAAGTTTCGCTTGGTGAAACGCATAAAATATAATCGCGATTCCATTTACCTAATCACGTTTAAGGAAATCGCGATTATTCTACATTTGGTGAAAT
>NNCF01136436.1:2124-18347 GCA_002313205.1 Laupala kohalensis
CGCCACAAGCGAAACTCATCTCGCCGAGGTTTCCTGAGCCCGACGAGACTTCACGGCGAGTCATTCCCACGACTTGGGGCCCGCTGATACGAAGACGCTTCTTCCAGTAACCCGGACCGGCTACAACTGGGATCCTGCTCCTGGAAGGAATTCCACGCTACTCCCAGAGGATCCTGAGTCTACATTCCTGGTTATTCACAGAAAAGCAAGTCCGACGTATACGCGTCTGTCACACGGCTTTTAAGAGTCGTTAATTCATGTTCTGTACTGCTTATTCGCTTTAATTATTTGTTCTTGTATTACCTGCTTGCTGGACTTCAAATCCATTATTCAACATGAATAAGAAAACCAGTCAACGTTAATTAAAGCATTTCTGAGATCGTATACAATTTATTTATTTGGTTGAACAACGGGGAATATTTGAACGGAGTCTCGCATCAAATATTCCCTCGCGCAAAGCCACATATGAAATGCTCTAGAAAACCTTGCAAGTCAAAAGAAATTGACACCAAAAGTAGTAAAACAGGAAATGTACCAGCCTTCAAAAACTTAGGTGCAATTGTAAATATGAGTAATAACATGGTTGAAGAAATTAATGAGAGGGTAATGGCAGGAAACAAAGAATATTATATGTACAAGCAACTCTTCAGAAGTCCCTTACTGCTAAAGAAAACNAAACTTTGACTGTATAACACAACTATCAAACCGGTTGTTACGTATGGGTCCAAAACAAGGGTGCTTAATTAAGAAGTAGAACAAAAACTGGCTGTTTTTGAAAGAAATATATTAAGAAGAATTTTCTGTCCGACTAGAGTCACTGATGAAATAAAATGAAATAGTTATCTGTTATTTGTGTTTCACATGTTGAATAAAATTTTAAATTAAAATCAACTCATGATATTATATAATGATTTTTTAATCTCAATAGCAATGTATGTTACAATAGCCTGGGGTAGTAGGAGTGAACAGGGGATTAATAAAATATTAGTGCTTCAAAATCTCATATTAAGAAGAAATTCTAACAAAAATGCGAGGGAATCAATAAAAGAGTTTGATATTGAGAGCAAAATACTTAAAAATTACCAGTATGAATAGTTATATTTTGGTTATTCACATGCATAATGATTTTACGAAAGTAAAATCAAGTAGTATAACTAGGAATAAACATATCATTTTCAATAAGGTGAATTTAGAAAAAGGCAATATGTCTATGATTATATGGAAATTATAACATAAAACAGATTTCAGGAAAAAAATGAACTCTTAGAAAACCAGAAAATTCTGCTCATTAATTTAGTGTTTGGGAATTGGTAAAAATAAAAATGAAAATCTATTGCAAGATTGGATTTGAAATAATAAAGAATAAATAATTTTGTAAAAATATCATAGTAACAATGTATAGTAGGCACTGGTGGATCTACACTGTAATAATGGGGGGTGGATTTGCAACCATTCTTATTTAAAAATTTTTGTCTTACAACACAAATTTTATAAATATTACCATAGGTGAAATGCATTAAATAAAAATTAACAATTATAATTCTGGTATTATTAATAACAATTAATTATTTAATTTTTTAACATAGTATTATTCGTTTTATTAATACGATGTTACTTATTTTATTAATTCAGTATTATTAATCTTTTTAATGAGGTAACAGTTTTACAAAGTATGCCATTGATCAATTTCAATTTTATCTGGTGAGAGTTCAGGTTCAGAGTAGGGGAAGGCTATAGCCCCCTTAATCCTCCTTATAGATCAGTCACTAATAGTAGAATAAGATATTTTTCTGTTTAATAACAGGTCAAGCAGTAGGTTGAAAAAAACAAAAATAATTCAACCACGTTGGGCATAGTTTTATGGTTTGAAATACAAAAATCTAAGATTGTCCACATATTTTGGAGGATTGTCAAGATGGTTAATTTTTTGCAATAAGCCCTCAAAATGCAAAATTTGCAATTTTTAATGTTTTTATGTTGAGAAACATGTATTTATTCTGGATACAATAAGTTAAATAAGGGATTTGTAGGTCTTAATAAAATCTGAAAAATGAAATGTAGTTTGAAATCCATGGATTAGATATTGCGAAAAGCTCAGAAAACTACTATAATGTATTTTTGTTATATTTAATTAGGATATTTTTCTTCTACATTTGTATAATATGCCCAACTTGAAGCTGTTAAAACAAGAAATTTGAACAATTGATTGCAGAGGAATGGGCTTAAACTGTTTAGTATCAAAAAACACCCCTCTTTGACAATAAAAATAAGGATGATGTTATGATTGTATCAATTGATCCTTTGCAAATTAAGAAACGACCAACTGTACGGTCTTCTGAACAAATTCAATCTTCATTTAGGGCATAGTCATTATTGGTATATTGCAACAAATGTTAACCAACAATGTCAGGATACATAATTAAATGTATCTCGGCAATTATTTAAAATGCAGCATATATCGTTAAATCACTGTTTCTTTTATTGCAACAACCACATTTATGTGCATAATAATAAAAAGATATGCTCTTTGAATTAAATATTACAAAAAAATGAGTGGTTATCTGAGTTTTTTGCATTAAAAGATATACAAATTTTAATCTACAATGACTTCTTTTACATATTTATTAAGACATACAACTCGTGTTTTAATTTTTTTTGTTCAAGGAAAATACACAAATCACTTGATTAATAAAACATGAAAAGATAGACATTCTAAGGGAGTATTGTCAAAAATTGACACCTTTTTCAGTCNTTAAGGGAGTATTGTGAAAAACTGACACCTTTTTCAGTCCTTGAAAAGACGTGGATGGTCTGAGATTTTTGTATTTAACGTGATAGAACTATACCCTACCTTCTCAAAATAATTTGATGTAATAATTGAGTTAATTTTTAATTACCTGGTCTATTATAAGTTAATGTTCTATTCATATTTTCTTCTATAGCAAGTTTGCGAATAGCAAAATCTTCTGATAGGATTTCTATACCCCAAATGTAGAGAAATAATACTTAACACCTGTTTTGTAAATTAATATACTTTTTCAAGAGCTAAAATATTTAAAAGAATAACTTTTAATATTTTAAAACAACAATTGTAATTAATGTTTTTTTGTTAATATTAACTATTAATTAATTTAATGCCAGAACAAATAAATTGATTGTGAAACTCTAGCTGTATTGATTATTTAAATTAAACAATAAGAATGAAATAGTTAAATATTTATTTTTAAAGCAATTCATCAATGATTAGAAGAAATGCATCAGTTTTCTGAAGTAATAAAAATTAAGTGGCTGCATCATCTTGAACAGTATAGCTCAAACATTCATTACTAGTTTTAAATAAATTGTATAATAAATTAACATTAACAAATATTTTAAAAACATTCGTACAAAACTAATTTATCCAGAATATCATTATATAATAGCAAATGAATGCTATTTTTTTTTTTGGAATTTCATTCAGAAAAGTAATGGAAATACTGTAGCAATGAAATTGGAACACCTTTTTATAACCCTATTATTTATTATTATAGAATTCCATTCATTATGAATCAAACAAAATATACTCGAGTACATAAATTCACGTATTGCACAAAGTCCATAATGATACACAACTCAAATCACTAACATTTACAAAAACACTGATGTCAATTCACTAAACCTACACTTGACAAACAGGAGGCAGCATTATTCAATGCCCAGCTAACAAATTTTTAATGTACTAATCATTTAGCAATTAATAGGTACTGTGAAAGGCAATCAAAATTTTTGAATTTTTTCGAAGAGAAAGTAAGAGGTTCCATTGTTGCCAAGAAGCAGGAAGAATCTTGATTATTTTATCTATAGAAATTATAAAATTTTCTTTTTTATGGTTCATAACAAGGCATTCAAACTTTCAGAATTCAGAAGAGGATAATTAAAATAATTTGTAAATCTCACTCCCAAAACTCTTCTAAATCTTTATTTAAAGAATTAAATATCTTAACACTTCTCTGCAATGATGTTTATGAAACAGTCGTGTTTGTTAAGATCGAATTACTGAAGAACAACCCTTGCTTTTTACGAAACAGTCTCGTTCATGAACAAAGTACTTACAATATAATTAATATTCATAGCCCTAGTGTGTCAACCACTCTTTGCCAAAAAGTACCATATTATTCTGAAACTGTTCAATATAATTCCCTGCCCGAGAATATAAAATATATTATGAAATTAAATTTCTTCAAATCCGCGGTTAAAAACTACCTCCTACACTGTAAAAGAATTAATTGGTTTTTTAAAAAGTGTAATCCATTCTGTATTTTATTACGCCAATACCGTAGTACTTTTTAAATACTTAAAACAATTTCAAAAACTATTTTCTTGCATGATTGAATTTTCTTATGGCTCACATTCATTAAGATTTATGTGTACTTAACTTTGGCAAGGTTGTGTACATTAATTTTGTAGCCCTATCCTGACCCAGGTTTTTCTCCGTTTTTCGTTTGGGAAGGCGCAGATTTCTTATACAGGTCCTCTAGGCTTTGTCTATGGGCATGTTTATTGTAACAATAAATCATGTATTTAGAGTTATTTCAATTCCTATGATTTTTAAGCACTATACTCAGAATAATATATAGTTCGATAATAATTTGTTCAAGTAAATTTTTGGCAGAAATTTTTAAAACTGTTTATGCTTTAAGACCCTTAATCGGAACTGATGGGATGGTTTCTTGATTGCTTCCGGAGAGTAAATTAGTTTATTGTCCTCCACGTGGTCATACACAGTTTGTGCAGCTTTTTTGACAATAAATTTATTATTGTTGTTATTGTGGTTGTTGTCGTTGTTGTTAATGTTGTTGTTGAAGAAGAAAGTATAAGATAATGCAACTGACATTGAATAATTATTTATTGAAAATGGAGTTAGAGTAATATAGTTTCAAAGTTAAACTGCAACCACCACCTATATTTTTCAGTATCATACAATTGTAATACACATATTTTCATTTAAATTAATTAGCTTCTAATATGTAGTAATGAATAAAAATGGAAATATTTTGTTGATTGAATTTCAGTTTGTTATACTATCATTTGTGTGAAACTTGAATAACTTTGTTTAATTGTTTAATAACAAAAAAAATTTAATTCTGTAATTAATTAGGTTTAATCGAATGACATAAAATTTGAAAAAAATTTCGTAGAAATATGACAAACCAATGAAGTTGAGGCATGAGCATCCACTTGAGTGTTTCCAGGGTGGAGTGAGACATCCTGGCTTTCAAACAGTTTACCCAATCAGAAATGAAAACTTTCACATAGACTACGTAATACACATGTGCTATCTAGTGTATCTAAATATGCTAGAGTGTACCAACAACTGTAAAGTTAAGAAATTTTTGTTTAACAAGACTCATATCTTTATTCAGTGCAGCAACATTTGTTTACATATTTAATATCATACCAGAATGTCTGGTGCTACAATATTTCTCAGTGACACATGTTGATATATGATTAACGTGACAAATAGTACAAATTAAAATATAACATTGTGTTTTAAATATATTAATACAATGTTTACTTTCAATACATCTTATTTGAAGCATAATTTTCATATTGATTTACCATATTTAATGTCCTGGTTTAGTAGAGTGGAGGGAGCAACTTGCCCCATCACATCTCCCCTTCACAGGTATGCCTCTGCCATTAAGCTAAAAACACCACGTTATTTATTTATAACCAAAGTAATACATTTATTTTTGTAGTGATAAATTAGTAATTTTATTAGTAATAAATAAATAAAATGTTCATATTTATTTATAGTGAATGTGCTGGTAGCGAGAACCACCCTCATTTTTAATGACATCAGTAATAAATTAGTTTTTAAAAAAAATGAAATGAATGAGTACTTATTACTCCTGCATAATTCATTTAATTGTGCCTTAATGGCTGTGCCAAATACTGGATCAACCTGGACAACGATCAGCTGATCTAAACAAGATGGCGGCGGATAAACATTGAACAAAAGTCAGTCGTGCAAGAAGAGTTGATTCAAGTAAACAGATTGTAATTGTGAGTAGGTAGCAAAAGATCTTGATTTCGATTCGTGTTACTTGTGATACGACGTACATATTATGACTTTATTTGTTTTAAAATGCATAAAGAGTTTATCTATTGCAGATTGTTTTAAAAAATGCCATCCATCCGTTGGAATGAACACTCTGCATACTTTACGGATTCTGTGTCTGAATTATATAGGAATTCAGACTTTACCGATTGTGTTTTGGGTGTGGAGGGAAAGTCAATACAAGTTCACAAGACCATTTTAGCTGCTTGCAGCCCATATTTCAAGGTAAACGTTGTTGATGAGTTCTTCGTATGCTTAATAACGTGCATTTTGTTTGTTTGGTTATGTAAGTATCTTGCCGATGACTTCAGGATGTGCGTATTTTCAAGAAATGTTGATTTAATTAGGGCGATTAGAAATTGGAACATCTTTCATTGAGCTAACTGATAATAAGTATACCTCAATGTAGATGTATTTAATGTACTATAAAAAGTTGTAGATGAGTGAAAGCATTCTGTGTTTATTCAAACTTTCACCCATGCGACTGAAACATAACATGTCCTACGTTGAAGATCATTGATTAAAATTACTTTTACCCTTTTGTGAGGTAAAGCATAATGGACTGATTGATGTTAAAAAAAACACATTGCTTATCCGAAAGAGAAATAACTCACCACAATCATTGCTGGTGCCTTGGTCTGAAGTGTTTGTTTATTTACTCCTTTTAATCACGAAGAATTAGACCTGTAAGAGTATAATAATAACCTCATGAAGAATGGCATTTGTGTGATGAAAATGAGTTCACATTGTAATAAACAATATTTATGGTAAGGAACATTACCTTTACTGATAATTAGCTCTTTGTTATAAGCTTGTTGGGTATTTCATTTGAAAAAAAAATTCTTTAAAATTGTTACAAATTAAATAATAACTAAAATTTAATGATTTATTTAGCTAATGATATATTTCCTTCAGTGCATTCAAGCATATGTTGACTTTCATTATATGTTATTATATTGTGCAAATTAAAACAGCTTTAATTGTGTTTAATTTAAAACAGCTTTAATTTTTTCGTGCATTGCTAGAAACAACTATTTGTTTTAGTATGATACCAATCTCATCCCATTTTTATTTTTAAAACTAATCTCAAGCTAATTTTTGTAAATAAAAAATTTCAAATTTGTTCATAAAAGACATTATTTTTGAAATATTTCAAAAATTACTATTAAGTTTATATACCAACCAATCACATATATTTAAATTGAGTCATCATATAGACCTTTTTTTGTAGGCAATTATTTATTATTAGGATCACAGTGTTTCAGCAGTTTAGCCAAACAAATGTTTGCCTGAAAATGGCAGCAATATCTGCTAAAACATTGTGATTCTAATTATAAAATGTCTGCAAAAAAGGTTGATGTAATAATTCAATTTAATTATGATTGTAGATGTAAATAATATCAAATCATATATAACATTGTAGAAATCTGTATAGATATCCACAAATTTCAACTCTTTGTCTAATAGTTGTAAGGATACTGCTGTTTTAGGATTTTAAATGGTTGAACTTGTCCTGATTTCAAATGTCTCAATTATAGGTAATATGAAGGTTAATTACTGTAAAGCAAATGGTCACAAAAAACCAAATATTATTTTAGCCAATATGACTAGTATATACAAAAATATTTCTAATTCTGAGACACCTGAGGTTCCATTATGTCTTATTTCACATAGAATAATCTACTTGCTTTACTGCAAGTTTTCTTTTATGTAGTTTTTTTTACCAGAGTAGTAGTTTTACATAATCTCTATTATTCAAACTAAATGAAATTAATGCGTTTATTAAAACAATGAAATAGTTATCAAATCCAAGAATTGTCTTATATGGAATACTTCAGAATTTAAAATCATTATGGTGAAACAAATCCTGTACCAAAAATTCTTTTAAAGTATGTTTATTAATGATACATTGTCGATATGTTTTTTGTTATAATAATTTACTACTTACTTTGTTTTCCATGTGAACAGAAGCTGTTGAAGAATCACAATGCAATCACAACCATTCCCATAAAAGATATCAAATACAAGGACTTGAAACTCATTTTGGATTTTATCTATTATGGAGAAATAGATGTATGTATCCGAGATGTGGCATCTTTAATAAAAACTGCTGAAGTAATGGAGATTGCCTCACTAAAACTTAGTGTTTCTCATTGTGTAAGTTTGTTTCAAAGGCTACTGGTTTGTGATAATTTATAATGTCTTCCTTTCTTGTATGTCATTTCTTTCTTTAGTTTGGGAAGGACTACTCCTACAACGACAGTAGTATAAGTAGTCTGAATGACAGGTGCTCTGTGTCTTGCTCAAATCTGATAAGAAATGATACAAAGAATTTGTTAGAGAAGCAAGTTTCCCATGATTCCACCGTCCTTTACATGAGAGAAGAGAGATTCAATTCTAAGTGTCAAAACATTCATTTGCAGTCAATGGGTGATTCTACAACAAAATATTTGAATGATTTCCAAGATGTACCAGAGAAATTGAATAAAGATCAACCAAAGGGCAGCATTTCCAATATCTGTGATAATTTCAAGGAAATTACAAAACAAGATGAAGAAAATGTTAATGATGAACTTGTTCCTTTAACTTTTGTTGCTGTTACTCCAGTTTTGGAGATTAATGAACCGATTGAGGGGCATCAAGATGATGTGAGGAGTTTTGATTTAGTTTTCAAGGATCCTCTTGGGGAATATTATGGTATTTTAAATGTTGCAAACGAAAGAAATATTAAAGAGGAATGCAGTTTCCAAAGTGAACTGCAAGTGAAGAGTGAACTCAAAGAAGAGAATGATGTTCCTGAATCAGTGACGGAAGTTGTTCTCATAGCTGACAAATTGACACATTCATGTCATGAGTTGACAAGTGCAGAAAGTAATCCATTTGTATCCTGTGATCAAGAGAGTGTTGTGGAGAGCAATCCAGGTGTTATACTTAGTAATACATTGTGTTCTGAGGGTTGTGCTGCTGAAGAAACACATGACATGGAAATAAAATTTGAATCTATCTGTGAAATTTCTGGAGCTGATGTGAAAGAGGAAAAAATATTTGAAACTGGCCAATGCTTAAATCATTGTGTAGGTGATGATACAGGAACACCTCCATTGGAACCTGAAAGTGATTTGTTAAAAAGTGGTGCACAGCATGTTTTGACAATTGATTACCAACAAGATGTGAATAAACAAGAACATGTTGCAAGCACAAGTAAAATTAGCTCCCCTTTTCACTTGCAAATTGGAAAGGAAACCCCAGGTGAGATCATTTCAATGCTTTTTATTATAGTAATTGGGATATCAATGTTTCAGTACGTTTTTAAGTCTTTCTGTACCAAGAGGAAAGAATTACTTTTGATCCCTAAGGGTGAGTGTGGTATCAAGCCCGGAACAAAATTTTATTTTTAACTCATAGTTGTGCAGAGATGTTGCCTTTCAACGTAAGAATTAAAACAGATTTTTAGTTTAGTTGAAAAAGGTCTTGAGATGGATTTGTTGAAAAGTGTCTTGAGATGGAGCAAGCAGGATTAATCACATCTTGCCTTTATATACAGTCAAAAATAGATCTACATATAATCAATAAATCTTTTCTTTATTTCATCCATTATATTAACTGTGATGGTTGACATTGACAAAGTATCAAGACTCAAACATTTCTGCTTGCTCTTCAGGCATGAATAGTTGCTGTCATCACTACAGGACAAAACAAAACAGTAAAACATATATTATCATTGCACAGTGCCTTAACACAAATAAAATAAAAATTACAGAAAATATAAATTATATACCTCAAATTTCCTAAACTTTATGTAATAAAATATTAGCTAAAAATGTCATAAATATGACTTGTTAGAAGATTGTTTATTTTTCCTTTCACTTGCCATGATGATATTCCTGATATTATTATTCCAATTGTGAGAAGAGGTCAAACAGAGTGTTGTATCAAGTATCTAAATCAACATTAAATGTGTGTGATCTTATTCCTAATATTTCTAAGATTTTAAGGTTTTTAAAAATTGACTGATGTGCTTTTGTTTGTAATTCTATGAATACATCTAAAGAAGTTTCTAAATGTGTCTAGGTAACCTTTGTTGATTTGTACCCTTTGTGTATTAGAAATATGAGGAATAAGATCACATAAGTCATCATTTTTTGACATATTTTATCTCATGATATATTTTTTTTAAATTACCTTACAATATTTCAGAACTCAAATAAACCAATTAACCCATAAAAATCAATTCTGAGATAGTACAAAAGTACAAACTTTCTTGATTGGACATAAAATTTCAATAGAAGATGAGAAAGAATAAGGGGAAAATTGAAAAAAATATCTTTCTTACAAACATTTTTTTTTCTTGGAGCACCTACAATCATGCTATTTAAGACAACCGTTTGGAAGAGAAAGTAGAATTTTTATGACTGCGAAACATACAACATTCAGCACCTAGAAAGAAACAATAAATACATTATGTTGTTGGAAACACTAGCGAAGAACTAGGATGTAGTAGGGTACTGAAATATTTGAAAGAGTGTTTTGAGATGAGATGATAAAAAGCAATAACTTAGCATTGTGTAGATTTGGTGTTTATTGTTTCAGTTAAAATTCCCAACCACCTTTCTGTATTTTGTTGGTTATTACTAAACGGCACTCAATGTAATTAATTTTTGATGTTCCCATTTCTTTCTTATCATTACGATAAAAATACAGAATTTAAAGTTTCATTCAAGATTATTTGACTTTTGCAAACTTTTATATCTCTTGTACTGAAAGAAAGCAGTACACAAATGTAGGTAAATTTCTGTTGTAAATAGATGTATTTCTGGGTGAAATAAATTACCTGCTGCAATGTTAAGAGACCTTTCCCCAAAACTGTAATCTCCTTTATACAGCGGCTTCGGAATGTGAATTTGGGTTTAAAATTGTGAAAGCATGTGAAGCTCAGATCAGATGAGACTGTATCAGTTTATATGAGATCAATTATTTTGAGAGAGATAATTGTTAACCGTATTCCAAAGTTTTTTTTGTAAAAATGTGATTATGTTATGTTTGGGGTGTATATCTCTGTATTTTTTACTCTCATTTACATTCTTGTTGTAATTTTTTTGTTTAGTGTCATACCTTGGTTAGTCGTGTTACTTGCTTTTTATTTTATACATTTTAAATGAGGTATTGTAATGTTCATCGCTGCCATCAATCTATACTAATTTGCTGTGTAATAATAAATGTCTAATTAACTTCCCTCAATTCAACTTTGTTTTGTCTTTTTGTTTATAAACAAAATTTTAATAGATATCAATCAGAGGAGACATTCATCTATCTTTTCTGATCAATCTTCTGAAGTTTTTTTTATCTCAGTTGCTTTATTAGATAATAAAATCTAAATTTCTGCAATTTGCAAAAAAATAAATAAATGAAAATTTAACTTTAGAATTTTCAGTTTTAAGGAAATTTTTATTACATTCAAATATCTTTTCCATACTGATTCGTCAATAGAAAGTTTGATGACTAACCTCTATGACTTATGTGACAATATTTTAAAACTAAGCATATTTCAAACATGTCGTGGTACAAAAACATGTATTTGGTGTTAAGTACCATTGACAGAGAAGGACCAAATATCTGGATCTTGGAGGAATCAAAGTTCTGTAAAGTGAGAACAAACTGTAAGTATTTTGTCACTAATACTGAACTGCTTCATCAATGTCTGTTGATTGTTTGTCTAATTTGTCTCACTAAGTCTGTATAAGCTATTGTTACCTAGTAGGTGTAATAATAATAATAATAATAATAATAATAATAATAATGATTGATAATGATAATAATAATAATAAAAGTAATTAAAGTAATAATTCAAAAAATTAAAAATAGTCAGGTAAAACAAAAATTCAAAAATATCGGACGCTTTGGAAAAAGGCAGAAATTCATAAGACCTGGAAACAAAATTAAGTAGTAATTATTCCCCTCATAATTTCAGCAACTGGAGTCATTTGCAACACAATAATTGGGCATTTTGCAAGATTGCCATTAACAGCAAATGCTCTGTAAGTAATTCCGAAATCTGTTATTTTACAAACATGCCATCTAGCAAGGTATTTTCTTTTCTTGTCAAAGAGAAAATTTTACTGCCTGCGTGACATATAAACCTGCTCCAACTATCTTTTTGACAGACAAAATGCAATTGCACAACAAAAATTATTAATAATAAAATAATGGATTGTCTGTAGTAATTTATAATAATGTATTAAATAAAAATGGTTGTAGCACAACTAACCAAGTATTTGTGAAATATTTCTTGTTTACAATATGTGTATCTGAAAATTTGGTAATAATTTGAATTGAAAAATTTGACTAAGTATTTAGATAATCAGTTTGATTAAGAAGAAAAAAAGGAAATGTTAAAAGACATTATGTGTACTGAGTTTGTATTATTAACTATACATCAGGAGTGTAGATACAAAGATTACGAAAAGAAAGAAAGTTTTGATTATATAATACTAGTTAAACATTGAGAACATGTCCACGTATTTTTTACTGTGCTTTTTGACATAAAGCATTTATAAATATAGAGTAGGTTATATTTTAATTGGCTACTTATAAACTGAACTCAGAAATTTGTAATGTTAGTAAGAACTCCAAAAGTTTTTGTGAAATTCCCTTTTTTATCGTGTTATGTAACAAAAAAATTNAGGAAAGAGGTAATCGAAACGCCAATATTTTTTCTCTTTTTGTCCGAAAACATAAAAGTGGAGTAACACACATCAGGAGGTTGATGGGTAAAAGGTCCTTTAATTCTAAGTATTCGAATCTTACATCATATGTCCCTGAATTGCTCTTTCTGTGAGTCTTTTTACACGCACTGCGAAGACTAATTAATATTAACCGTGAGAGACCGTGATACCTTTTTTGTTATTGAAGGCTGACATCGCACCAGTGAGGCACTGGCGTCTCAAATGTCATTTAGTATGTTTTTAGCGCTAGTGAGGGAATACGTTTTCAAACTAGTTTCGGATCACAGCATGACTTGCTATGAGATGGAATTCGACAACATTTGACCATTTTAAAAACTGAAAAGTACCGTGTGAATAAACACAGAAAATTCTTCTAAGTGAGGCACTAGCAGTTTTTACTGTTAATGGGGAAATTGTTGTTTACTGATACCATACTCATCCTTTATATTTAAGCTGCTGCTGTCAGGACCACGAGAAGGAGCAACGTAATACTTAGAATGAAAGATATTGTAGTTCGTGGATCCTCGAAACAAATAGTTTTATCTATATTGATGCAATTTCCCCGGTGCCTGTGGAGTACGTTTCGGGCACTAGGGGTAAAGCAGCCGCATAATTAGTATACTTTTCATCTTCCTCTTGTATTGAAATACATTTCTCGTCCTTCATAGTAAGATCTTCCTAATTTGAAATCATTCGTCTATATGTCCGTGATAATCATATTCCTTGAGTATTTTTCTCCTCCAATCTATTTACACTATCGCATTCCTCCATCTTTCTCTCAAGTGTCCAATCCTCGTCACCTTCGTCTTATCTTCTGATTTTCTCGTTCTAAGTTTAAGATCTTCGACCTTGACTTCCCTATTTCTGAGTCCTTTTTTCTGTTATCCTATCCGCCTATCTGTTTTCACGATGACGGCCACATCTCGAGCTTATTCATGTATTTCATTTTCTCCATAAATTTTTCTAAAAGAGATTCCACAATTTTCTTCCGAATGGTAACCTCGGTGGACAGCCAATTCTGATTTTAAGAATAATTCATGTTTGCTGAATCAAACGTGTGTTTAAAATCAATAAAAGGGTCACATAGCAAATTTCTTTTCTTCAAACCCTGTGAATTCATTCTGTATAGAAGAACATATCAGTAAGCTCTATAAATAGTATTAAGATTTTGTATCTCTGAATATTAACAGAGTTATTGTTGTATATCTGATTAAGTTGTTGTTATTCAAAGAGTCACTGATAATTTGACAATCCGGTCCATAGGGTTCAAAATAGGACATGAAAATTTTTAGAATGTGGTAATGGCATGCGTTGTTACATGAATGTCGTAGCGTGGATACGGGTGCTTTGTATTGCTGTTGTGACTCCAGATTATGAATCAAAGAAGAAGTATAATACATTGGAATTAGTGTGAAAATTTAAAGAATTATGGAGGAAGTTGCTGAAGGATACTACTAGCGGTGGTAAAATGTAGGACATTGCTGTGTAGGAGAGGTGATAAAAATGAGTAACATTTGGGAAACGAGAGAGATTAATGCAGCAAAATTTTAGGTATNATTTATCTTCCCGTCTCGTTTTAGAAAGAAATGAAACTTAATTTTCTGCACATGAAGATCAATTGGCATTGAGGACTCAGTTCTATTACTACTAACTATTGACGACAAACAACCTACCCACAGATTGTAAACTGCGCTCTAATTAACTTTTTTTATTTTCTCCACCTATTCTACATTGCTATATGCTGTTATCTGTCGCAGTGGACTCAAATAGTTTTTTAAATTCTTGTTATATCACTTCGTAGATTCGAACTCGCAGCAGACTACAAAATTTCATTTATTCGTTTCCTTATGTACTTCATGTGTGCGTCAAAGTTCATTCGCTCACCTGTTAATCCACCAAAATACGTGTGACTTTGCACAAATTTTGTTTACAAATTTTGAATTTTCATCTATTTGGCCGTGTTTACTGTACCATGTAATTTTTGTTTTTTGCGAAGATGTTCAATCATACAGTAAATACGCATTAATACATTCGTCAAGGACACTGTGTGTTACACTCTAACGCAGCACGTGAATCTGCATATATTAGCTCAGCCACGTCATACACATATGTAATGGTGTCTATTTCCTTGTTATTTAGTTCCCGAATACATTGTCATGTACGACATTCCCAAAAACATGGGCCCACTTGCAGAACGCTGCAACAGTCCTATTGTTGTACACCTGTATATTCTTTGACCCCTAAATTCCAATATTCAGCCTGTTTACAAAATGTCTCTACCATATTCAAATAAAATTTACGGAGTCCTTAACGCATTAATGTGTTGACATTTACCGTCCATTTCACAAGATCAAATACTCTGTAGTTATCCATAAATGCGCACCTTCTATATTTGGTTTCCGTACTTTAATGAAGTAACCTTATCATGGGATGATTTGTAGGTTTTCCAAGAATAAATCCATATTGTCTGTTCATTTCTCAATGAAATATTAAATATTTCTTTATTTTATCGAACATTTTGCCGAAAGTCAGTATTTAAGTTTTCGGCCTATATTATAATTGTTTTGTCGGTTTTTTCTCGACCTTGAAAGAACAACAAAAAGGAAAGTAAGTTTGCCGCAATCAGTCGTTATATATTCTAAATAAAGTATCTTATATATTCTCAATCATATCTTGTAATATTTCATTAGTTATGTGGTTATATCCCGATGCCTTCTTTTCCCCCATCTTTTTCACACTGCATTATTTCCCCATTTGTTATTTTCTCTACTTCATCATATGTCCAGCATGCCACATTATCATGTGGCCACTACCTATCCATTGGTGTCACTAATTAGTGACTGCCATTTATGCCTCGCTGAATTTAACTCATGCTTAAAAGCACTTATTTGTGGTGTCCACCACATTACTCCACGAGTATCCTGTTTCTTGTTTCGAATGTACGGAGCACATATGCGTAAAATTTCCAACTGCAGGGTTTCTACTTCTCTTAATTATCAAAACCCGTCTGTTGACAACCTCAGCATTTGTTCTCTTATTTGTATATGAACTTGTTGCATACGTCTCGAATCTACCCGTTGATCATTTTCGCACAAATTTTTCTTCATCCTTGCTTCGATGCTCCACTTTCAGCTCTTTACAACGATCACCACTGTGTATTCCATTACATAACGTCTATGACAGTACTTGCAAATATTTGCTCATGTTAATTTAACTGAAATCTATCACAAATTCTCCAAGTCCTTACAGAGTGGAGGCCGCACATGCTCATTAATACTGGCAATATAGTATCATAATGAAACTATTCTTGCTCCTTACCACGTTTATTCGTTGTCTTATCCACTAGTATGCGCGTTTTGGCATTTGTGTTGAAGCATAACAGTATCTGCTTGACGCCTTTC
>NNCF01136436.1:19237-29950 GCA_002313205.1 Laupala kohalensis
ATCCCATCTCTCTATGTACAATTCCATCTTGTTTTGCCACTATCTCAATCAATATCCTCTTCTCTTCTTCTTTTGGTAATACAATTTCGAGATTGCTTTCTGCCGACTTGTCACATCAATGCTTACCGGACTCCCTGCTTCCATCATCGCACTTAATTCCGCTTTTATGTTCTCCTTTATACCGTCAATACTGTTTATAATTATTATTTCTTTTCGCATCTTCTCATTACTCCCTTGTCGTAGTACTGACTTTTGCGATGCAATATTTTGTGCACTTGTCATACGGATCGCTATCTGCTCTATTCACTTTTGCGACATATTACCTACCCGTTCTAATACCTGATTTCTGCTCATCCTTCTTTATACACATCCTGCTCTTTACGTGTCTTGCGCATCTTACATTGCATCACATGCATCCGCTCATCTACGACACCAATTATCCTTTCTGGGACTCTTTCTCCGTTTTTCTGCACTTTCCACCATCACTCACCACCACCTGGTTTCCCAGTTTTATTATACCAATACACATTCACTCATTATTCTCCATTGCTTCTACATCTATATTTCTGTTTTTGTTTTCGGGAGCGAGTTTCCACCTCTGACACTTTACTGGCACGTTATATGTTTTTCGCAGAAATTGTCGCCATTTGGAAAACCAGAGCCTTCCTTGCCATCCATTACATTCTCTAGCTCTTTCACTAACGTTTTCTGCTTCTCCCCTCCCTGATGTGGGTCAATTAGTCTCAGGTTTTGTAGTTTCTTTTGTCCTCTCCAATTTTGAATTCTTTTCACGAGAGGTCCTTTCGGTTAAGCCCCTTGCAATCCGCTAGTATTTTGATGATGATTTCTCTCACCAATTTTGCACAATGGTCTGAAATGCGCATGTCATATACTCGTGTTAATTTTTTTCGTTTTATCTGTTCTCCTTTGTACTTATCTCCTTTTTTCGAGTATCATTTTAATGTAGTCGTCTGCTTCTCTTTTCCATGTAAACGTGCTCCATCCGTTTCGTCCGTCTCGTTCACGAGTTATGTCCTTTTTAAAACAAAAATGTACGTTTCCTTTTCGCACGTGTACCTTTCTTCATTTGTACCTTTGACTTTAGAGGAGTTCCTTAGTGTTAGACTCCTATAACTCTTATTTTATCACTTTACTATGCCCCAAATTGATACCTGACTTCTGAATAATTTACTTAAATTTTTAATGGAAATGCCCGAAAATTTCGGAAATTAAATTTGTCCAAGACAGAGTTACTAAGGTACAGTACACAAGCATACTAAAGTTTGAAACGTACAAGTCTTTTGATGCAATGAGGCAAAAATACAAGGTATTTGAATGCATTAGTACTGAAGGAACTGTACAAAGATATGACAAAGAAAAATTTTAAAAGTGTTTCCTTTAGTATGAAAGTTATAATATATTGTCTAAACTTTGTCGGATGGTAGTGAGTGGTAGTGAATTTCTTGTACCAAAGATTCTGTAATTCGTCCGCGCCTAGTGTTTTCCAATGGTACATTTTCCCTAAATCCTGACGAACAATGTATATGGTGATAGTGGGCTCATTTATTTGAGATATTTCGACAATTTTCGTATTCTTATTTAGTTTATGATTTGTGGGTGACTCCGATGGGCCAAATTAATCCCCAAAACATTCTTTCTTGGGTTTTTATCGGTATCTTCGTGTTTCCTATTCTAATACGTCTCTTTTTACTTTTTTCTTTAATTCGTGTTGAGCAAGAACGTTTTTTTTTCAGACGTTCTTACCCAGTAGCGTTTATAATGCCAAGAAGGTTTTGTCGCAATATATGGAGGTGTTATTGTTCATTTGCGTTGTGAGAATGATGTATGGTGTATTGTCTGACTTGGTGAAGTATTCGTTTTACCTTGTGTATCTTTTCCGACGAGTTTCCTTTTTTACGTTAATACAATTTAGTCTCCTTTGTGAAACTGTGCGAGTTGTCTAATATCAATCCTGATTAGTTTTTTACGATACATTAGTCTCTGCCAGGGCGCTTTTTTCCATTCCTGGTCTGAAGCGAATTGTTACTCCGAGTTTTGACACCATTCCCTCTTGTGGCAGCAACTACCGCGCAGTGTATCGCGTTGTGCACATCTTCAAATGATGTTTACTCTTGAAGGTGCTTTGGCGGTACTACTTTATTGAGTACTTCAATACTCCTTGCCAACGTCCCTGAACAATTCTGTTTAGGAATTACAAAGCGGCTATTTGTGTCAATCTTTAAATTCTGCAAAGCAGTCTTCAGTGTTGCTCCATTTTTGTTAGATTTTTCTTCGTGTGCTTTGACACTATTTCTGTTCTACCGTAACTTTCTTTTCGTGGCTTCTATAACTAGAATTTCCAACTCCTTGTGTTATTCTTCTTTGAGATAGGTTTCTTAATTCCCGTTTAATGACCTCCAAAAGTGTACGAGCCAATACATTTTTCTTCAGAATCACCGGTCGTTGGTCTGGAATTTTCAGTTCACTATAATCAATTTCAGTGTGTTGCTGCAAAAAGGTTTGGTGGAATTTAATCCTGGTTGTCATTTGGTCAGTTTCCATTTTGGTGACTAAATAATACCCACGCATGATAAAAGCAGTTATTCCGTCGCCTACTTCGTCCTTGCGCGAGGTCAGCCTGCGATAATGGACTCGAAATGCAAAGGGTGTTTCGTTTGAGAAGCATTCATTGCAGTTTCGGCAATAGATGCAGATGGTGAGTTGGTGCCTTTGTGAGGTAATCGTCGAAGTTGTTAACGTTTTAAGCTAGGTTTGTGTAAATTCCATTACTGGCCAGCTTAATAAGGTTAAGTGTATATAAGAGGAGAATCAGCGGCCCTTATTTTAGCAGGGGAAACTGAACTCTCTGGCGAGTCAGTGTGGGCTAATACTTTTGTTGGAATTTTACTCTCGATCGGCTGAGCAAATGACATAATATTAAACAGGGAAGAGGTGATATTCATGGTTGTGCGGTGGAGTCGAAATGATATCAGCGGCTGATGGAAACGAGCAGCGTGAATAGACCCGAGTAGACTGTTGGTTGTAGACGCAAAGGGTGCTCTACGAGGCTGTGGACGATCAGAGGACTATGGGTAGAGTTGCAGACACTTCTATCCTGGCCACTAGTGGATTAAGAGAGGATCGGAAGTACTCAGACCAATGGATTAAGAGAGGGTAGTCTGCACCTTCCTTCGAGTTCTATTTATTTTAAATTTTTGATTTTATGTCTTTTGGCAATGGATAGGCCATGAGGCCTGCTCTTCTACCTAACCGTTGGACTTGGAAGAGGGAGTAGGGAAGGAGAAATGTTTTCGGTTGCCAGGTATCTTACGGAACCGAACCGACATTTGTCGGGAGTAGGTGAGGGAAGCCCCTCACCTACTTAGTACGATCGGTTAAGCGAAGACGCTTCCACTATACCATTGCGGTCGGAAAACGCTAGTGCGCGGTGTTTACATGCTTCCTAAATATGGTCTAGCTTCTTCATCAGGAATACTCTCATTTCTTTTTTGATACGCCAGTGTTCTAGTGCAGACTTCAAGGCACCTTTAAGGGAATCTTTCACTTATCCCATGCTTTTCTCCCAAAAGCATGAAGATTCGTTGGGAACTTTTTTAGTTTGTCAGGTTAGAAAAGTCTCGATGCTATTGACATCCCTCTCCATTTATCATTTTTATTGTCATAATGATTAATATTATAATTTAACTTACCTTTCGTTAATAAATTATACTAGTTTTTGAAAGTTTGCATAGTGAATGTACGAAGGAGAATTCACATTTAATTCTTTATCTATATACCTTTTTTATTTTATTAGTCGATATGAATAATATTTTTTATTGGTCGATTTATAATTAGTGAATATCAGTGCTTTTGGTTACTTTGTTCCTTCGAAATTGAAAGTAGCAATACGCAATTAGATGGTAATGTAATATATATTGTCGTAAAGCCACACAGCATCGAGCATACCTGGCATATTGAATTGAGGTCAGGCGGCCAGAGCGGTCAGTGGGGTGTGATATCAAGTATCTGCATAGTATATAAACGGGTAAAAGGGAGAGTAGAAGAGCGTGTGAGACTAGAGCGAACGAGGGCGTTACCGTATGAGGGTTACCGTTGGCGATACCCCGGGGACTGCATCTTCACTACGCCCTTGAAGGGAGCCACTTGTGTTGCGACCCCTTACCACCATCTTTGGGACCGGAAACCGGAAGGACCAGAGATCTTGTACTCAGGCGCGTTTCCGATCGAACAACCATGTCCGCCACTGATCTCTCTCTCGCCAACGCTCGGCCTCACTTCAGCCTCTCGTTAATAATAATTGTGTTACGCACACTCCGAGTTTTTCTCAAGCAACTCCTAGTACATCCCCTAACCCCCTTAAACCCTCCTTTTCCCCAACTACCTAACTCTCTCCCCCCCCTCGCCCACGTCGCGTCCAACCCCGTAGCTGAGATCGACCGACCTTACTCGAGCTACGAGCGAGGACCCAACGACAATATATTTCAATGTTATAACAGTAATTTATTTTTAATATCGTTTATTTATTACTGGATTACAAGGTTCATAATAAGAAAAAATACTTTCAGAAGTACTTTATTTATCAGTATCTGTAACTGAATCTTGCAACGGTTTCATATTTTGGGAGGACTATCACTTGGTCCAAAGATAGTTCATGTTTTTAATCCTTAATATCTTGCCACGCAATTTGTAGGTACTTCCAAATATTAACCGGTAGTGGCTCTACGCTGGAAGTCTACAAATTTTACGCAGAGTTATCAAAGTTTTGACTTAATTACCTTTTTGTTCCATTGCTCTCCTAATGAGGAAGACCTAAAATTTATAGATATCGCTAACTCAACAAAGTATTGCGGACTGTTTCTAAGTTGATGTACTTTATACCCTAAAATTGTGTTGATTTAAACGTAGTGACAGCAGGAAATAAATGACCGGTGCTTAATCCACCATTGAGCATTCAGTTTGGGTTTCTTATATATTTTCAGTGAATATAGTTATAATTTTTACTGTGACTGTTGTTAACTTCGTATTGGATATCAGGCGTAACTGTTTGTTTTGTTTCAGCTATACATAGTTCAGCGTTCGCGCAAACTAAACNGAATTTGTCACGTGTTGCCAGTTTGAACACGAAGACGCAGTGCAATGATCAACAATTAGTACCAGGGATTTATTTCACTTGGATCACTTGGATCACATGTGGATATAGTCTGACTGAAAATGTGCGAACACACTGTACCAAGAGAAAGAATTATTCATGTATTAGATGCAGAAAGTCGTTTATTCAAAAAGTTCAGCTGGAAAGACATTGGGGAATACATGCAGGGCAGAAACTGTTCCAATGTCAACTTTGTAAATCTTTATTCAGTGGAAGCAGTAGTCTAAAGAGGCACGTTTTAACACATACTGGTATGAAAACATTTCAGTGTGAAATATGTGAAAAACCATTTAGCCAAAGATGTAATCTCTTGAGGCACATGCAGAGACATACTGGTGTGAAACCATTTCAGTGTGAAATATGTAAAAAATCATTTAGCGAAAAAAAAAATCTTAAAAATCACATCCGAACACATACTGAGGAGAAACCTTTTCAATGTGAAATTTGCAAATCTTTATTCAGTAGAAGCAGTTATCTCAAGAGGCACATATTAACCCATTCCAGGGATAAAACTTTTCAGTGTAAAATTTGTGAATCCCCATTTAGCCAAAAATTTAATCTCTTGAGTCAGATGCAAACACACACTGATGTGAAACCATTTCAGTGTGAATTATGTGAAAAATCATTTATTAAAAAAAGTAAACTTAAAAATCATATTCGAACACATACTGGGGAGAAACCTTTCCAATGTGAAATTTGTAAATCCTCATTTAGCCAAAAAGATACTTTAAAGATGCACAAGTTTACACATTCGGGGGAGAAACCATTTCATTGTGAATTATGTAAAAAATCATTTTATGTAACAAGCTATCTTAAGAAGCACATGCTAACACACTCTGGTGTGAAATCATTTAAGTGTGAAATATGTGAAAAATCATTTAATAAAGCCAATATTCTTAAGCAACACATGCTAACACACTCGGGGGTGAAACCTTTTCAGTGTGATATATGTCAAAAAACATTTAGTCAAAAAAGTAAACTTAAAAATCACATCCGAATACATACAGGGGAGAAACCTTTTCAATGTGAAATCTGTAAATTATCATTTAGCCAAAGTGGTTATTTGAAGACGCACAAGTTAACACATTCTGGGGAGATTCCATTTCAGTGTGAATTATGTAAAAAATCATTTACGAATTCATCATCTCTCAAGACGCACATGCTAACACACACTGGGGTGAAACGATACCAGTGTGATATTTGTCAAAAATCATTTACGATTTTATCAACACTGAAGACGCACATGCTAACACACACTGGGGTGAAACCATACCAGTGTGATATTTGTCAAAAATCATTTACAACATCATCCAAATTGAAGAAGCACATGTTAACACATTCTGCGGTGAAATCATTTCAGTGTGAAATATGTCAAAAATCATTTAGATCAAAAGGTAATCTTAAACAGCACATCCAAAGACATTTCAGTGAGAAAACCATGCGACGTAAAATTTGAAAATCTGCTTTTAGTCATGGTGAAAGTCACTAGATGCTTTAGTGTTCTCTTACCGGGGAAAAACTGTTTCAATGTGAAAAATGCAAATCATTTTGGAGAAAATATATATAAGAAATCACTTGTGGACGCCATTTCGTAAGATGGATTTGCATTGTAAAATTTGTATGTACTCTTGTGTTTGAAAAATGAATTTATGAAGCACATGCTATCTCACTGCAGAGATTTTGTTCCTTTGTTAAACACACAAATCTCATTTTACTCGACAGGTTAATTTTGTGATGCTCGAGCAAGAACAACATGATACATCTTCTATTAAAATTGAAAAAAAATGTATTAATATAAATTAGGAGGTCAAAGCTATTGTGCAACAGGTACGTTTTTATTTATGTCATGATATAAAGAAAATTGTACTTTTTGATAACTGATATTTTGTCTTGGATGTTGTAAGTTGTCCTCTATACGGGAAAAGTTTTTCTCTATGTTTATTAAATGAGATGGGTCTCTGTGCACATTTCTCTTGTATTTTGAAGTATTATTTATGTAATGCATGAAAGTTTCATTAATAAACAAATGTTTTTTATCACAATATGATATTCAATGTAGTAAAACAATTTTTTGAACCAATGGGAATGTTTCCTTTGTTTTCGACTCACTTGATGAAGATGTGTGTAGTTTTTCAGATAATTTTACCTTCGTATAAATAACTTTTATTGTAGCAGCTATTTTAATGCAAATTTTAGTGGAAGTGCAACTTAATATAAATTTTCTTCTTTACTGTTGTTCTTATGGTGTCTTAGATTATAAAAGAAATAATTTACTCTTTTGAAGTAGATCAGACAGCATTTTCATTTCTTTTTATTTTAATGTTCTTCATGTGCATTGATTGCAGAGTTTTAAATATTAAATTCTGTTAAATTTTGTTATTAATTAATTATTGCCTCTAAAGTGATTTACTTTAAAAATGTGCTAATTACTATTTTGTACATATAATTTTTTGCTTTGTTATTTTTGTTTTTTTATCATATTGATTTACAGCCATGAGAAGTGTAACTGAAGTGAAAATTATCACACAGAACAATATTTTGTGAAAAATGATCTCTGCTAAGTTAAGAATAGTTCCACCATAGATAAAATAAAATTGAATGTAAAGAGACTTATTTCTATGCTTAAAAATGAATTTTGTTTTGCTAATTTATTTTGGTTAATGGAGAGGTTTATTAGTAACAAAGATAAGAAACAAAGAATAAAATTGGATATCCTTTTCTTGTTCACATCATGATTGAAGCAGTAATGTAACATTGCATTGTTACAGTTAGAGAGACATAAATTTATGGATAAGTGCCTTCCCTTTCACTGAATAGTAAGTTTTTAATTCTATGGTACCCGAAAATTTTATTGAAATGCCTTGTCATAATTTCCGTCCTCAAGTCTATGAAGTATAATTGAATTACGAGGTAAATGATTATAAATACTGAAAAGGATTTAGTCGTACTCATCAGTTATGAAATCTGTTTTCTTTTAATCTCACAAAACAATTTAAAAAGAACTACTGTTGATGGGGTTAAATAAAATGAATGCAAATTTTGAAATATCTCGCTTATTTAGACCTGTATTGTCCGATTGGGAAGAACCTGTATTGTCCGATTTTAAGTGGAGCTGGCAAAGGAATGGGGTTGGGAGATGCCCCTTTCTTAAAGAACTAGAGAAGGACAAAAAGGAGTAAATACAGCCTCATTCTCAGTATTAACAGGCATAGCTTTTTTTTACTCAACTCACCCAGAGTGTGACAAGCGGAGGCGTGGGGCCTTCGGCGACGAGACTGCACTACTTCCGGAACGCATGGCGATTCTTGCGTAGCGGTGGCTTGGGTAACAGACCGGGAAGAGAGTGAGGCTAGAAGAATGTTTCAGATACCGTAAAATCTAGTCTAACCGAGATGGGTGTTAAGAGAATTCTGCAGAGAATGTAGAGTCAATTCTGACCGAGGATAGGTAGGATCTGTTAGGAGTTCGGTAGAGATCGTTTAGTCAACTCTAAACTGACAGGACGGAATGGAGTCACATTTTAAGAGTAGAGCTAAAAGTCAATGAAGAAGAGAACGAGCACCGGTGGCTCGCATATTTATATTGTGCGCCCGCGCACAGTCAGTAGTTCTGTCTGGCCCAGGTAAGCGCTTCTGATGCGCGGGACATTTGAGCCCGCTTCACGACATCCAGAACAGAAATAAATAAATTTACTGTAATAAAACTAAAAAAAATTAAATATTGTTTCTTGAATATCCATGATTAGAAGAAAACACATTACATTGAGTCCAATTGAAATTGATTTAAATAATATAAGAGTGTTGCTATTTATATAATATAAAATTAGGAGAAATCTCTAACATTACCACATACTTTTTTTTTACCAACTGTAGGGGTTGGTATAAATTGGTAGTGAGAAAATGGACCCGTCAAAACAATCCATACTAATATGATATATAAATGCGTGAGTGTCTGTTTGGTGCCTAAACACGTCTAAAATGCTGAACGTGTCGTGATGAAATTATTCAAGGAGATAGTTTAGATGTCCTATCTCGCATAGGTTTAATTTGTCTAAATTAACGTCCATTATATAATAAAATTAAATAACTAAGGACGTACGATCTTAAACTTGGAGAATGCTTCAGCACAAAAGAAAGTTAGAATTTTTAACTCCACAGATAAAGCAATAATACCTTTGGATGAGCAATATCAGAGAGAGAATTTACAAAAAGTGCGTAACCTACTTTTAGCTACATACTATTCTTTATAATTTGTTAATAAAATTATAAAAGAATAGATTGAACCACCTTTGAAGCAACCTCAAAAAGATAAATGATTTTTGCGTGGAGAAAATCCTCGGAGTGTTTTTCTTGACTTATGCAAAGCATTTGATGTTATGGATCACGGAATTCTCCTTTCCAAATTGCATTCTTTAGGCATTCGTGGACTTCCACATCAATGGCTAACTTCTTATTTAAAAGATAGATATCAGCAGGTCGAAATATCCTATACTAAAAGTAAAATACTTCAGCGTTGTCTTTCAGAAACAAAGCCACTTACTTGCGGAGTACCCCAAGGATCAATTTTTGGCCCTATACTCTTTTTATTGTATGTGAACGACATGTCATCATCCACATCAGATTGCAAAATGGTTCTTTTTGCTGATGACACTAATTTACTATGTAAACACGCCAATGCTCAAAAAGTTTTGTCTAACCTTTCGACTTGGTTCCATGCAAATCGTCTCATTGTAAACACTGACAAAACAGTGTCTATGTCATTTCACAATAGTATCACAAAATCTTTACCCCAGGTTTCTCTTTCTTTAAACGGAACACAATTAAAAACTGTTACAAATACAAAATTCTTAGGTCTCCATATTCAAGACAACCTCAAATGGAATTGTCACATTGACAATCTTAATTCCCAATTAAGCAAATTGTGTTACGCATTCCGAATCTTAGTTAACGCAGTTAGTCCACGTATTTCCCGTTGCGTATATTTTGCAAACGTTTACTCCCATTTACGTTACGGCATTACCTTCTGGGGTAATTCCGGTCAGAGTATTCAAACTTTCAGAATTCAGAAGAGGATAGTTCGGATAATTTGTAAATCTCACCCCCGAAACTCTTGTAAACCTTTATTCAAGGAATTAAATATCTTAACACTTCCCTGCATTTATATTTATGAAACGGTCGTGTTTGTTAAGACCGAATTACTGAAGTGCCACCCTTGCTTTATACGAAACAGTCTCGTTCACGAACACTATACACGCAATAGTAGTAATATTCATCGCCCTAGAGTGTCAACCACTCTTTGCCAAAAGGGACCATACCATTCGGGAATCGTTCTATATAATTCCCTGCCCAAGAATACAAAAGACATTATGAAATTGAATATCTTCAAATCCGCGGTTAAAAACTACTACCTGCACCAGTGCTTCTACACTGCAAAAGAATTTATTGATTTTAATAAAAGTTAAATTCGTCTTGTACTTTATCACGCCATTGCTTTAGCACTTTTTAAATAACTTATAACAATTTCAAAAACTATTTTCTTGCATG
>NNCF01136443.1:7597-65551 GCA_002313205.1 Laupala kohalensis
GGGGGGGGGGGGGTCTATTGCATGAAAAAGTGCACAAACGTGGGATCCGCAGCGATTGTTCCGTTTGCCCGTGCCCAAGGCCAGACCTAGTATTTGCATTATATTAATTCATACAGTTAAAATCTATTTCTTACCTCCCATCACGCCATTCAGTTCAAACGGCATGGAAGCATCGTGTGTGACTAAAAAGTACGTCCATGACAACCACGCTACATCTCTGTTGCCAGTCTTCGCTCCCTTCCGACAGAGACCTTAATTTAAGAGAGAACCTCTAAACCGTGTCCGCAACATTACAGCGTGTAATTTCTCATAACAGCTATATTTACTGCACACAAATTCTCATAACCCCGTTGGTACCGTTTCTTGATGCTCGCCTCTTCTTGGCGGAGTAGGGAGAAAGGGAGGGAGACACGACACAATCACGTGCCTAAATACAACTGATTGTCACCACTAGGAGAAATTGTACGCAATATTTTCTGGAAACAGGAGAAATTCCGCATAATAATTATCCACTGACGGTTCTTTCTTTATTAAGGTCTCTACCTTTCGGGCCTTCAGTCTGTGTTGTTTATGCTTTGATCCGGGCGCGAAACAGTTTTGAAATTACTGCAGTCTATTTCAATCCTTTCATTCCGCCTTTGAACCCTGACAGGTTAGGGAGGTGTCCTCAAATTTTCATCTATTCTGATTATTCTCGTCAATATTCCAAGAAGTGAATTCGTTCTGGAAGTCATTGAGAAATTCAAGGAACTGCTATGCTTATGGCAAGTCACAAACAGTGTATACCTTATAAGTGTGTATGAAATCTCAAACTCAAGAATTGTTACAGAAAGAGAAAATGTAATAGAGCATACAATGGGTACACAGTACCACACTTTTTTTAATGCGTGTTCCTGTTCCTTCCTGGGGCTGGTGAAGACTTAAAAGATATAATTGACGACCATTTATGTTTTAAATTTGTAATTTAGTAATGAATTACACATTACATTTAGCTATTTTAATCAAGGTATGTAATTTTTATTACTATTATTTAGGAATCACGGTATGTTTGAAAATTTAAAATAACTTTATAAATAACATTACATACTAGAATTCTGAATGGTAAAAGTTAATATGCGTAACTATGAGTAATATGATTGATAAGGGGGAAATTGGAATTATTCAATTTTTTTAAATTCTTATCAGAGCTTATACATGTGTATATTTTTTACATTAACGTATCTTCTTTTTATACTACGTACATAGATTACAAATTTTGTATTTCTTTGCTTCCCTTCAAAAATTGAAATTGGAATAACTTAACCTTGCACTATTTGGAGAATTAATTGGTTCACATAGTCTGGTGTAATCTTTGATAGTAGCTACACAGACTTTTGACAAGCTATTTAAGCTTATTGAGACTTCAAGGTAAGTGATTCAGAAAAGGTATTCATTCAAAATAAATAATTTATTGCCAATTGTCTTGATGAAATTGTGGTAATGAATGTAAAAATTTTCTTGGATGTCAATTATCATAAATTAAAATGTTATATTACATTAGATATAAATTAATTGTATCAAAATACAAATTACATATTTTAAGTAAAATAGAAATAACAAATTACATTGAGTATGTGTAATTTAAATACTGTAATTAAGTAAGTTATTTAATGAAATGCAGTTTTTTTTGTTTTTTATGGATGAGGTACTGTATCACACTGTTCTTCACTATTATATAATTCTTTTTTATTTTGTTTAAAATGTTACTTGCTAGTTGGATGTGTTCCAATTTTTGTTTTATTGCTTTTTTTCAATATTGATTATTTTGATTATTTTGATGCAAGTATCATTGTATGTGATGGTTCGCATATTAAAAATATCTTTTCAATATTTTATTATTGCTTATTACTACTGTGTGATTGGTATGCCACTAAAAAACTCCTCTTCATCAATCATTGAACACAACACACTGAACAGTAATAAGACGACTGGTTAGCGAGTGACATGGCATGACTCATTATTTCATTTTGTAGCACTGAAGATGTTTGTTACGTGGTTGAAAAGCTTTCTGTAATAAATAGTTTAGAAAGAGAGACTATGGTTTCCTCAATAATAATAATGTTTATATTTAGGCTAAAGGATGTTTTATAGTACGATAAAGACTAACCTTGTGGAAATGTGGGAATGGTAATGAACCTTAACTATATTATGAAATCTTTATTATGAATGGTTACAAACCTCAACTTTGTACTATCAGTGATTCTGATTTTTCTGTATTTGTATACAAAACTTCTTAAATGATAATTCTTATTAATAACTGATATTTCTTCATTTTGTAAAAGATTCTGGGGATGTTTTATGTAACATTATTCTGTTTCAACATTTGATCTGGTATATTTGTTTCTGCATCCTTTTGAATATTCTAATGCAACATCACTTGGATGTCAGAGGCATCCTTTCCTGAGAAACCCGAAGTACCTTTGTTTCAGTGCTGGTGCTGGCCAAGCTTCAAGCTAGATGTTGAATTAGAATGTCGAATATGTTACATAAGGAAATATACCTATGAAAATGTTAAAACTACTTAGATTATTTTAGTTTCTATTAGTTTCTCTATCATCCAAAGCATCACCCAGAGAAGAACTGATCTTTCATTTTTGGCGTGTGAGTACAATTTCCCTCAATCTTGAGGATACAAAATTTATTAATACCTGATTGCTTGTTTGGGGTTTATTGTTCTTGTAATCAGCTGCAATAAAATATTGGACATGAATGAAAAATATTTTGAAGAAGAATATAAAATTGGAGTATATATGTATTGGAGCCACAGCAAAATAAAATGATCTTAATGGAGGGTTAAAATTTTTACTTACGATTTTTATTCAAGCAAAATAAATACTTAGAAGAAAAAAAATACAATTTCAGAAACTGAAAACTTGTAAATTGAATATTGAAATATCAATGTAATAGTTTTTAATTGTGAAGTTCATCCACCCACTGTCAGATTGTTTCCAGGAAGTACACTTTGGTTACGGAGGTGGAGAATGGAGAATGGAGAAAATAAACCTTGTAACACATTTCATAAAATAAGGGATATCGGCAAACCTTTCTTATTTCAAAAACTAACAAATGAAGTGAAATGAAAGCTTGTAAAAAGGTCAAGCATTGAAAAGAAAAAATTGATTGTTTGGCCAAGATAGATGAACAACGAAGAGAAGGGTATGAATAGTAGTAATGTGAATGGGTGTTGTTTTTCAAAGGATGTGACACAAAGCTTACAGCAAACTTATTTCTGTTTTTTTTATTTGAGGTATTTGGAATAAAATTACTTCTTAATTTTCCTTTATTAATGTAATGTATTTTAGTAAAATTCAATTAAAATGCTTAAAAATTATTCTGATAGTAATTTAATTTGTTTAGGATGTATATTTAAAAGTATCTTTGTGTAGATAGTTGAACAATGATTGTTTTCCTGTAGGTTTACAAGCTATCACAGAAGATCAGCTGGAGAGAGTTATAGAACAACTTGAAATATGCTGCTGGAAAAAGGTGCAGACTATTGTGAAGACTGAAGAAGGGCTTGGCATTGAATGTGATGAAAACTTCATTTGTGATGTTTGCTGATCGGTAATTATTTATTCACTTTTTTCTAGCAATTTTGTTTTATATATTTACTCAACTATGAGATGTTAGTGTTTTTTTAAGGCACTTACTTGGTACTCCAAGACAGCAATTGAACACAAATTGCAATTTGTGCACAATAGAAAATGAACCACAGGACCTACGAATACATCAATTACATATTACTTTTTATTGAGGTGTTTAAACGTGTTTGGACATGCTTTTATACATTTCGGTATTGTATCTTTAACTGGATGTCATTTTTGATATTAAGAAGAAAGGTTTTTCAGGACTTGTGAGGTTTTCGAGTTTGGTTTCTGATAATAAATTTATCTTCAGAGTCTCTAATGATAATTATACACCCCAAGACAAATCATAAGCTAATGTGTAGATTTCATATTGATATGTGAGAAAATGTGAACAAATCTGCAGAGTGCTTGACGTATGTATTATGTATTTAAATATAAATTGAAAGGAGTGGGTTTTTAATGGGTGTAGAACCATTGCACACAAATTCATGGAATGAATTAAAATTCCACGGTATTGTTAATATTTGCTCTATGAAGCACTTATCATATAAAAATAATTATATAAATGAATGGGGAAACCAAATTTGTGATTATAACTTGCAGTTAAAAGTTAGGCAAGCATGTTTGGTAATGTTCTTGCCATGAAGTTTAAATGTTGTACTTACCACGGTTAACAAATTTCAATGTTAACCGTATGTGTATGTGTAGAACTAAATACTACTTGTATGTTTTTCCTCTGAAACTGCATGAATGAGTTATACTAATACCTCAAGTACTATACAGTCGATTCCTTGAATGTAATAAATTAAAGTAATCATTCGTTGGCCACACACTCCACTTACTCCTTGAAAATATTTTATTCTTTTCAATGGAATTATCGATTTGGGACTGTTTATTTTGGAAGGTCATCTTCTGAATACTGTGTTGGGGAGTATGTGATGTGTACCTTTAATATTATGAGTTATTCGTATCTGGGATTGACAACCAAATTAGACAGTTACTCTCTTAGAAAGGAAACTTAGAACAATTTATTGAAATAATTTTGTCTTCATTTTAATTTTGCTTGTATGAATTTCTTTGATTGATGTATATGCTTTCAAAATGCAAAATATTGTTTAGAGGCTTTTCTCTGACTGCTTTGATGAGTTGCAGGATGTTCAGCTTCTTGCTCAAAGATGTTGCTGATACATTTGAGTATCAGTTTTACGGAAATTTCAAATTGTAACAATTTTAAGACATTCTCGTCTTGAAGTGAAGATTATGTTTGTTCGGAACATTCTTCACTGATGGAAAAATTATGAAACTAGTTAACAAATGAGAATTACTTAATTATTTATAATTAATGTAAGTTTTATTTATAGGAGAAAACCTTGAGGTGTTGTCTTCCTATTTATTTGAATGTGAGTTAACTATCAAATATCAGGAACTCAAAATGTTTTTGACACAGTATGGGAGAATGTTGTTACTGCCACCTTTGAGCTAGTTAACTTTTGGAAAATAATCTATGAATGCTATTTTGTTATTTAGGTATTTTGAATAATTAATGAAACCACTTGATGAAGAAATAGATGGGCTAGAGAGATATGCATTCAGAATAGTGTTACTATTTTTATCTAAATAAATGCTGTCCAAACAAACTTGAATTCATTCTTGTCAAACCTGATTGAACAATCAGGTTTGAGGGACATTTCAGCTGCCAAAACCTCAAACCAGTCCTTAAGAAAATAAGACAATTGTAGAGAAATCATTCAAACATTTGGAACAAAAAATATTCAGTGCTTTGAAATTTTTGACTTCCACTTAAGGTATTATATTCGTGTTGACTGAAGTCAACTATTCACACAACCTTGGAAATATTCATCAAAGTAAACTTGTTAAATTAATAATTAATTCTACTGATTTTTACTGTTGGACAAGGACAAACATGATTTTAAAACTTGATAAAAGATTTAAATTGTCGTTTGACTCTTTCTTTGACAAGGGTCACATTTTCTTCATTCATGTGATGCAACTGCTATTTCCGTTGGAACAGTATTTTCCACAGATTTCTGTGAATTATTCTTGTAAATACCCCATAAAGTATGAAAATCTTAACATAATTGTGTTCCTATTTCCATTTGCTATGTTTTAGTATGTTTTTTTTTACTATGTTAAGCCGATACTTTTGTCGAAAAATTTAAAAAGAAACATAAACTCACAAAAGTTTCTCCATATAAGCTCATGGTAATTTAAAGTTAAATAATTAAATATTTTCCATTGTAAAACTAAGAAAATTCATCGCCACTGTATAGGGAATGGTTCAAACTATCATTTGAAACTTTTTGGGGGGTTTCTTAAGCGTAGTCGCTCTGATGGATATAATACCTTAAGCTTTTAATATAAATTAGTAAAATTTTCGACATAGGAAGTTTAATGTTACCTCTATTCAAGAAGTACATTCCGAGTTCTAATATTAAAGGTAAATGTTCTTCCTTGTAAAAACTCTAATGTTGAGGAAAATTATTGAATTGCTTTTTGTTTGTTTTGTTTATGTCTACACCTTTATATAATCCATAATGTTTCCACTGGGCTTGCAAAGTCGCTGGGCTTTGGTGTGCGTGATGTGCAGAGAAAGAGTTGGAACCTGCAAGACAGCTTACCATGTGACATGTGCATTTAAACATGGCCTTGAGATGCGAGCCATTATTGAAGATGAAAATGCCAATGATGGAGTAAAATTAAGAGTATGTACAGTTCTACAGCCACATTTTATTACTTTTATTAACTTTATTAGATTGTGATTGCTCTTGTTAATTTTTTTCATCCACTTCTGTCTGCTGTATTTTTTTTGTGTTTGAATTTGATGGTATACCCTTTAAAGCTACCTTATAATCATTTCAAACTTCAGAAAAATGTGGAAAAATATTCTTATTCCAATGTTTGTGGGGACTTGGTCATAGTTACATGAATTATTTGAGAAATGACATGTATGTGGATTTTATGATGTGCTAGGCATCTGTCATAGCTGAACATATTGCTTTGTGGTTGTAAACAAATATAAAATTCAGATTTAACACTGGTACTGGCTGCTGTATGTTGAGTCTTTCATAACTCTTGAAAATACATCTTCTAAACTGATTCATCATCATTCTTGTACTCAGAGCATTTTGGTTGTCTTATAATGTTCTTTTAGTTAAATAAAAAGTTTTTATTGTTGAGATATACAATCCACACAAATTTTGGATGGAATGCAGAAGTGTGTTAAAATTTTGTGGTTATAATGAGAACAACAGGGAGAACCACCATGTATTTTTAAGAACTTAATTTCTGTCTCTCCCGCAGAGCATAAAATGTAAATGGTTGTGTGAAAAGCGCAGATGTAGGGAATTAGTTCAAATGTTGACATTGTTAATCCTACGTGTAATAATATGTTTATAGGACAGTTGAACCTTGATATTTCATTCTCCAATTGTTTTTCCACTTTCAGGGTACATCATATTTTTGCATCCAAATAAAATTCTGAGTATATCATTTAGTTTTATCCATCCCTAAATCTATTGTTCTTCAAATGAACTGCAAAAATACTTTCTGAAACCCACCAATTATTTGGCCACCTGGAGTGGTTTGAAAATGGAAATTAAGTGTATATAATTTGCTTTGATTTAGCTGCTCCCAACATTTAAAAACAATGTACAAATGTAGTGAACAAGATTGAAACAAAATGAGGTGTGTCTCATTTTGTGCCTTGTATGTTGGAGAGCAGTTGCTTTCAAATTGCCCAAAGGACACAAACAAATTCAATATACTGTGGATACCATGGTTTCCAGATTTTACTTAATTACTTACAGCTATTAATTCTCGTTAATTGCTCTTAATGTAATGGAGAGATTGTTTTCTGCTAGTATGACTTTTTTGTATAAAATGAAAATGTGTTGGAAATTCCATGAAGTTGCCAAACTTATTGCTGCAGTAATTAAGTGCGGTGAAACTGATCATTATTTCTGCTAAATTTTGTGAAGAAACGTGAGAAGGGAGTGCATGGCACAACATATCGTTTGGATAAGAAAATAATTTGCTGGTGCACCCCAAAATAGGACACATTTGTGCTTCGTAACAAAAATACTTTTGGTATTGTCCATATTTTTTGAGGCAAAAGTTGAGTTCAAATGACGGCATTAATGACACATGTCTTGAATTTTGTGTTAAAAAAAAATTTTTGTAGCGTGATTAGACAATATTCCTATCTTCTATTTTATTTATTTATTTTCATTTATTTCTTCAACCAGTATAAGTGTTACGTATGTATTACAAAATACCTACAGAGTAATTCCTACAGAGGTGTAACAATACCTGTGCATAGGAAATTGGTGTCTTACAAACTAAGGAAAAGTAATACAAGCTAACAGATAATAAATATATATTTATAAAATATGAAATCATCCCCAATCAAAGAGATTATAAAAACATTATTTGTCACTATATTACAAATATTAATACTATTTAAACATTTTTAAATTTAAGATAATTTAAATTATAAATGATTGCATTCTTTTGTCACACATTTTCCACTATCCAAGACTGTATTTTACACTTAATACACTTTTTGCTTGGTTTTCCACTTATTATCTTATTATCTTATTCTTATTTGGTAATTTATTAAATAGCTTTACAGCTACAATATAACTATTTTTATCACTGATAGTTTTAAAAAAATTTGGTAGAGGAATACTTTTATTCCTAGTTCTACTTGACATTTCATATGGATTTTTAAGTTCATTATAGTGATATACCATAGCTTCTAAACAAAATAACTGTTCCAAATTTAGCAAATTCTTGCTTATTGCAAAATTATATTTGTTTATAATGTTTAATGAGTTATTGTGAAGCTGTTGTAACATATTTAGATTATTAGAATATGCACCACCCCAAGCAATTATTCCATAACTTATAATTCTTTGAAAAAGTGTCTAGTATTTTACCATAAGAGTTTTGTTTTCCATTAATTTGGCTAATTTATAGAAAATAAAAGTAAGATATTTAGTTTTTATTGATTATATATTCAATATGTTTACCCCATTTTAAATTGTAATCAATCATAATTCCTAGGTATTTGCAACTTTCAACCCTATTTAGTAATTTGCTTAATATTTACATTATTGTTATATATTTATATTACCTTTTATTACCATATTATTATTTTAATATATATGAAACCACCTTGTTAGTAGACTATTTTTATTTTAACACTCAACAGTCTGACTGCCAGTTTTATTATTATTATTTATTTACTTATTTAAGTTTAGTAATTTAGAATAAAATACTGTGCTGAATTCAAAAATAGCATTTATTTTTCTCTATCTTGTTTCTCTTTAATTGTTATTTATTTTCCTTGATATGTTTAGTCTTTCATATTGTTTGTTTTTGTTTTCAGTCATATTGTTAGAAACACATTGTTATGAGTCAAAAAGAGCAGGGTGGATCTGCATCCGATGATGATGATTCTCGAAGGAAGAAAAGGAAAGACATGACCTCAGAGGAGAAGAACCAAGCCCGTGCTGCAAAGTAGGTTGTTTTAAGTGCATCGTGTTCAGATTGACTTTAAATATTTTATAGGTGAGGAAAGGATCGTTATACTGTCATTGATTTTAATGAATTATCATTTTTGCTAAACAAGAAATTGATTACCAGTGTTTTGGTGCTTCTGGTTGTGATGTGTTTGGAGACCATTTAAATTTACTCGACTGTGTTGGTTTACAGTGTTTCCTCCAATTTGTATTTGCTTTCCTCCTCATAGTTTGTGATTGTTTTCTGACTTTTCTTTATCTTCTCTTGTCATTGTTTTATCTCTTGTTGGGGTCCACAAATTGAGCTCTATACACCGCACATCCCATGTGCATATAGGCTTCCGTTATAAATGTTTTAGGAGCAGGATGATTCATTGCATTGAATGCTGTTGTTTTCTTAATTTTTTGGCAATTGAGGAACTTATCCCCTTAATGCCTTGACCCCTTTGTATTATTATATGCAAGGTAAAATATATTTATTGTTATAATATGCAGGTTAATATGTATTTACTACATGACTATTATAAGGGTTCTCTCATTTTCTGCCTTTTACTAGCTCTACACGAGATAGAAATTTGACAAATTCTTTGAAGAGTGAAGTTTAGGATTTCTTTTTATATTATTTTTGATTTTGTATTATATTTCCCTAGTGTGATGAGCACAGTATCATTTTTTATGGAGAATCTGATATGATAATAAATACCCGATGTCATGTAATACAAATATTATAAAAGAAGGCCCAAAATTATCTGGTGATAAAGCAACTGAAGCTTGTTTAGTTCTATAAAGTATGAAAACTCATTGTTCTGTAGAGTAAAATGTGTGACTTAAAAAAATGTGTGAAAGGAAGAGGGATCAAAGAAAATAAAATTTTAATAATCTATTCATTCAAGATAATAAAACTTGGGGCTCTGCTGTATTATCCTACTTATTGGCAAATTGGAAAGCAGAGTATGCTTTAGGATAAATGCAATTTACACATTTGGGAAATTTATACATTTCAACATCTTCTCCAAATATAGTTATTAAATCCAATTATCAACTCTCAACCTAGACACAAAGTCAATTTAATGTTATGTTTGTGCACTTATAAACTATATGTAATAGTTTTCTCACATTTAATATGAGTGCTATTCACTCTCATGAGCAAATGTAGGTTTATATGTATGTTGAATATCTTTTCTGGTTTCTCAGGTTGCAGGAGATTGAAACTGAATTTGATAAGCAGATCTTCTCAACTCGTTGATGTAGATTCAAAAGGCATCCAATTCATATACAACTATTGGAAACTGAAAAGAAAGGTTTGTTTTATAATTTATATCCAACGCATGTTACAAGTTCTGATTGGTTCCAAATAATCTTGAATAGTGCAGAAGGAATATGCAATTTAGAACTTAAATTTCAGTGGAAACTACTTATTCTGCATCTGTTCTAATGTTCCTTTGACTCAAAGTTTTCCTTTGAGTTGTTAATCAGGGTTTCAATAAATTAATTACTAATTTGTGCAGAAAGCAGTTCCAAATTGAGTTATTTGTCTGTAACTATTACCGTATTTGTCAGAATGTAGTCTACCCCACACTTTTTTTTTCTGAAAAATATTGCCCAAAAATGTGATGGGGGACTATATTTGGAGTTTAGGACGGAAAAGCACCTCATTCAAAGTTTGGTGGGTGAAAACGAGATGAGTGATCGTTGGTGGCAGGATTTGCTGTTCAAAGTGGAAACTGAACAAGTTAATGTCATCTAGGAATGACTGATGGCTGTCACTATTCCATGTTGTTCATGACACAAGATTCTGTCAAGAGACTGGAATCTTCTTCGTTGCAACAATAGTTGGGTGATTGAAGAAGGTTCTTCGCAAATTTCTGACTGCGAGTTCTAAATTATGCCCCTACTTATGGAAATAAAGCAACAACACAAGAATCCAAAGTAGAGCTGATGTCCGTGAGGATCTGGCAATGTCAGGAGAAGTAGTTTAGTACTGCACCACTTAGCTTTTAATGTTAAAATCCTTTTAATTATACTTACCAGAACCGACCATTTCACATGGAATTTAGAATGGGATGACTATATTCAGACAAATACAGTAATGTATTCTGTGAAGTGTGCATTTTTCTTCATTTTAACTATTAGAATATTTTCAATATGCTCAGACAATGGGTGAAATATATTTTATTAATAAAGAAATATATAAATAAATGACAACTCATGACATTTTACAGATGATTAAGATGTATGTTGTGCTTTTTTAAATACACAACATTTTAAATTTTTTATTTTTTTAAAATTTGGTTCAAACGTTTCCTTCAAGGTAGCTGTATCAACGTTGTAGTAATCATGGTTTCATTTGTGTGTAGTTACAGACACAAACATAGGTGCAGTAAACACAGTATAAGCAAACATAAGAGTATTAGTCTGTCTCAATCAAGACTTTCTCTTGCGGTGTTATATCCGTAAGAGCGACTAGAGTGAAGAACCCACACCCAAACACAAAAATGTTTCAAATGATAGTTTGAACGATTCCTTATCCGCACGTACCTACATACATATCTACATGCATACAGTCACACCATTTTTGTCTATCTTGCCTAAATATTCAGTAATAGTAGTATGTAAAATAGAACCAACAGTTTCTCCTATATCCTATTCACCTCCAAAATGTAAATTATCATATTCAGTCTCAGTAACATATCGCAAAGAACCCATACTACTATTAATACCTACTCATGGAAACCATCATCTTTTAAAAAATGTTCGTTGTTTCCTGTTGTAAGTTGGTCTCTTGTATTGTCGATGTCCATAATGTCTTCGTCTGTAAAACGTTCTTAGTAGTAAGGTGTAGTCACTTCAATGATTTTTAGTCTCCTTTCAAAAGCAGGATCTGTGTAATGAGGATAATAAGAAACAAAAATAACAAAACCTTCAAATTTCAACACACATTCAACACCAAACTTAACATATTTAACAATCAATGTTTGAGTCACTTCCTGACAGCTATTATTAGCTGAAAGAGAGGAAAGAAAAATTGTTCCATGAGGTAGGCTGGTTAATCCAAGAGGGGTTAGAGGGATTCTACTGTATATATTTCCTATGTCACTAAATTAATTTCCTGTATATTTGCCAGGCTTGACCTCGGTGATAAACTGGGGAATAATTTTTTACCATACGTTCACTTATAATTCATTTCCCTACCCCTTTTTGAGCAAAGATATTCTGTTTTCTGATAATTGTTCTTATTTAATTACATAAACAAGACAAACTATGTTACAGTTGGTGCTAAATTTAGCTTTTCCTAATGCCATGGCACCTTTTAGAAATGAGACCTCAACAACCAACTTTTGTTTGACTGATGGTGACCTGACACACCTCACTCAGAGATCTACAGTTAATGAAGGAGAAGTTGAATGAAGTTTATAGCTGGGGTGCTGGAAAGGTTTTCGTTGTAAGTGTATGTAACAAAACCATGTATCCTCTCTGAAAAGCATCATTTTCTGATTAGAGTAAGAAGACAGTTCTTTTCAGACATCATGTCACATCTGTGCTGTGGGGACATTTAGGTTGCAATCAGGACTCTGAAAGTAAAGGAAATGATGTAAGTGTTCAGAGCGAATATGATGTCATAGTACATAAAGTTGGTGGTGACATTACAAAAACTTTACCAGCATCACAAAACAGAGATTTTTGGAAAGAATAATTTTGAAAAAAAAGTAAGGCCTACTTCGGTTAAGACAGCTAATATTACCAAAACACCATTGTCAAAGGTCATATTTCCTCCAAACAAAACCATAGTTCACCCAAAATAATGTTTTCCACACTTCTTATCTTATTCATGTGAAAAAAATGTATTTAAACCAGGATGCAAAAATAATTTACAAATAAAAAAATAAAGAACTAACACAGGAAAAATGTGATGAGTTTACTTGTAGCAGCTAGACACTTGAAATGCTGTAATGTAAGCTGAATGAAATCCTAAAATGGTCCCCTTCCTTGTTCTGGGCTACAATGGGTAAAAAACGATTCTTCAGAACCACCTAACAGAGATGCTTTTTATATAAACATAAAAAATACAATACAATTAATATAAACAAAAAAATTATTACTAGAGGGTACTTTTTCTTTGAAATTAGCTTTAATTAGTGATTATATGTTGAATTTATTTCGTGGTGCCAAAGTAATATTTACTTCTTTTAAGAAAATTTGAATTTTTGTTATGAAAGCCTGGGTGTAAGTAAATTTTCTGAATACAATCTACTTATTCAATTTCTTTAATGTAGTTACTTTTTGTACCATTTTTTTGTCTCTCAAATTCCTTAATATTCCTATCTAAGAAAGTTTTGGAGAAACCATCCCCAATCCTGCCTCCCTCATGCTTCAGATACTCTGATGTATTTTCTCATGAATGTTTCTCATCTCTCTTGTGCATTTTCTCCCATGTATGTCTGCACTCCAATCTCTCCATGCTTCTTTCCTCCAGTCATTTCAATATATTTTTCATGTGTCTCTCCTTTCTCCCTTCATGGCATAATAAACATAATCTGAACTTACACTTGTTTGTGGAAAACAAACAGTTTAAATGTTGTGGCTGTTATCTTAAATGTACTTGGCAGTAGGGGTGTAGTGGAGTTGGAGTTCATGGAAGAGGCGCTCCCACATTGCTTTGGTCATTGGAGAAGCACTCCTTTAGTGATTGTATAATTTGTACAGTCTTGAAAAAGGCAAAAAGTAAGCATAGGATGATAAGTAATACACAGCCTTTTCATCCTAATGATTTAATTTACCTGAATTAGAGCTGGGCCTTAAAATTATAGGAAGACTCCCAGACTGCCAGTACTGGGAGGGTTGGCTATTCTGTACTGCTCTGACATGAGACCTCCCACAATCCCAAGTTTGGCTCTACACCTTTGCATGGAAGGAAGATTTACAAAGGCCTCTTAATATATGTTATTCTAAAATGTTCATATTAAATCAACTGAAAGAAAAGAAAGCATCTTAAAATTGATTCTCATGACCTTATAATTGAATTAGAATGTAAATTGATATTATTACTTTTAGAAAATAAAAATCAATGTGTTATTTTCAGATGGAGATCTATTCTGTCCGCTGTATTGTCACCTTCATCAGAGTTGTAACTATGTTATTGCAACAAAACTGTATAATAAGGAAATGACACACTATGCAACTATCAATTAAATAGGTAGGTGTCTCTCCAAAATTAATATTATGTCTATAGATGAAGTTCTGAAGTCAGAATGAGATTATGAAAAACTGAATCTAATGCAAAAACAGAGATGATTTACTCTAGTACTGAGAAAGTGAATTCTCATGTCACTCTACCTTGAAGTGAATTAGATCAAAACTATAATTGTGATGATTGTCTTCACAAGCTGAAATATTCTCAATCTGAACCTGATTAATTCAAGATTGCCTCTTGCCAGTGCAGTCTATGACCAAAACCTTTTAAAAGTACTATCAATATTTCAATATCAGAAAAACCCAATCATGCTGGTTTTGGTCCACTCATTTCTTATCCTTATGCATACTCTTATATACTCTGAAAATTAACTACGTCTCGTAAGGTTCCAATTCAGTTCCCATAATCACGGTAGTTGTAATAATTAATTTTATTAATTTTTCTTTTCATGACTATCACACTTGCTGATCCTTCATTATATTCCATGGTACACATAGCTTGGTGACATAATTTTGAAGCTATCCAAAATATTCTTTTATCTCTATTAATCTAGATGTTTCCTCCAACATAAAAATACTCTTTCCCTTTGATTTTGTTATATATTCACCTCATTCGTTTGCCATAAAATGGACATCACAACAAGTGTGCACAATCCTATTTATGTAGACCATACTTACACATATCTGATACTTTATTTCTATGTTTTTTTCAAGGTACTTGTAGTTACTATGGCCAGTTAAAAATTACAGTAAGTATTCATTTAGGACAAACTTCTTTTTTCTCTTTGTTGTTTGCATTCTACTTTTTTAAGATACTTAAATATCTGAGACTTTTTATATTGTAATACCAACAAACTTGCCACACTGCTATTAAATACCTTGTTCATTTACATCATGCTTTCTTGTCAGTCCCATGCATTTCTTCTCTAATGACCTCAATCTTCTAATTTCTTTTCTATAATGATCTAAACTTCAATTTTAGGAGAAACAATTCTTCTGGTATGGTGCCCTTAAGTATTTGTAACAAAACAGTTGATTCCAATGAGTAACATCCACTGAACTTCAACTCACATATTCTTTGTGTACTAGCCATATTCGTCTCCAAATGGATATTTGCTACATATTCCAATATTGGTCACAATCCTTCCTCATCTAACTTAAATAACTCTTGATTTGGCAAATATAATTTACTGAATCCTACCGTAATTAAGGTGTAGTATACGTTACGTACTTTTTGAGTAACACTGTCAATGTGTGGCATAAAATTTTCTTTATCATCCAGTATTATTCCAAGATACTTCTCTGATCATCCATTTTTAATATTTGCCACATTACTTTTTATACATGGATTTCTTCTGTTATTTTTATTTCATCCTACCCATAACTCCTTTGTATTGCTTGGGGATTCTTCCAAACTTACACATTGTAAGAGAGCTTTATATTTCTCCAAAGCTCAATATTTCACTTAATTATCATTTCACCTCCAATTTGCAACATGTAAAATTTATTTTCAAAGTATATGCTCACAAGATTTAATAAGTAACTCTTGATCATCATTTTGTGTAGTGATTCCTATATTAAGTTCCAGTGAACATTGTTGTATGCTCCTTTTTGGTCAACAAAAATTACTAATGCCTATTTTATTGTTCAGTCTCCCAATGTTGACACTAAAGTCTGCATGACTTTCTCTGAGCTTTTCCCTCACCTAAAGACCATTTTTGAAAATATCTTGTTCTCCCCTATCTTCCAAGCAGTTGGGAAAGTAGTGTGCTCAATACATTCATTATAAATGCCTAGTAAGTGATCTACATAGCCCATTGGCAATTTGTTTATCATCTCATGAGATATGTGCTCATAACACCTACTTCCCTCTTTTCAATTCATGTATTATTGTGTCGATTTCTCCTTTTGCCATAAAGGTGATCCCCACGTCATCTCCTTCATCTGGTTTCCATTTCACATCACACTGACCATCAGACACAAGCTCATGCAATAGGTATTCTCCTGCCTCCCTCCAATCCTGCATCTGTATTAGTTTCCTGCATCCTGTTTTAGCTCAACAAAATTGATGATAAAAATCAGCTATCAGATGTGATGGTTATTTAAAAAATTGTCAATATTGCTTAATAATTACAAACATTTTGAGATGGTATGGGACTCTTGCAACAAAGAACAACAAAACATGGAAAGCTTGATTACTGGGTTTGCAAAGGAAGAAGAAAGATGTGGTAGAGACTAGAAGAAAAAAAATGTTTTGAAAACAATTTAGAGGTTCAAAAACGCAGAATTTAAAGAAGCATGTTTCAGGTGTGGTGAAAAAGACCATAAATTTTTGGAGTGCTAAAATAATTGTGAGAAATCTTGTACACACTGTACTCAAAATCCTACTTGCCATGAAGGAAAGGCTGTCATTACAAAGTTATTCCCAGGAAACCTATGGACAAATAAAAAAGAAAGAAAAGTCTGTTCTCATGGTTGAATTTAACTCACAAGAATTTTAACTTGTTGAAGAGAGTGAATTAAAAGAAATCGACAGCAAATTTTTGGTTGACAGTGCCAGCACCTGAATATGTCTCGTAAAAGAAGAACTATGAAGAACATGAGACAAGTGGATTACATTAAAATTAATGTTGCAAAATCAGGAGAGCACATTGTTGCGAATCAGTGAGAAATAATTGAGTTAGATGAAGTGATTCTCAGTGATGTGACTTGTGTTACACAACTATCAAGATATTTGTTTTCTGAAAAAGGAGCTACAGTAAATTTTAATAAGCATAAAATCCAAGTGATCAAAGATTCTAAACTTATAGCAGAAAGTGGAAGGAGAAAATGAGAAGGGGTTTACTGTACATGATAGACATGAAATAACAAGAAGTGGTTCTAATAAAAATAGAGAAAAATGAAGAGATTATGGAATGTCACAAAAGAATGAGCCACCTGAATTTTTCAGATTTAAAGAAAATTTGTGACTTGAGTAAAGCTGTGCCTAATGTTTTGAGAAAGAGTTGTGTTTTTCAATTTTTTGACTCTTGTGCTGTTGGACAACAGGTGAGAAAACCTTTCAATGCAGTGAGACAGAGCAAAGAGACTTCTTCTAATAATCCACTCGGACTGGAAAAATTATACTGTCAGTGGGGAGCAATATTTTATTACTTGCTTGGATGGTTATACTCACTTCTTGATAGTGTACCTTTTACAATCCAAAGACTGCATAAAAAATTTAGTTTCAGAAGCAGGAGCACAGCTCAATATCAAGATATTGAAAATATGATGTGAAAAAGGAGAGGAATACAGAACTGTTGAGAAAAAAAGGAATACTCATTGGTTATGCTATTGAAAACTTTCCAGAAATTAATGGAAATTCATTAATTATTGGATTCAAAGGAGATAAGTGAGTGAGGTTAATACTGCTCATGACTGGGACTTTGTTATTAGTGTAGTTCATATAACATCAAAGCCCAAAATGCAGCCAGTATTGAATGTAATGTACGCCTCTATAATCTAATAGTATCAAGATATCTAGGTCACTTAAGTCAAACTGTGTAATACTGTAATCAAGCCTGTAGTGTTACATAAGATGTTGAATTTTAACAGAATAAATGGGAGGATGTGACAGAATAGAGTCACTGTAGCTGGTTGTATGTCTGAAACAATTGGGATTCAGGGGACTTTTGTTAATGCCTGAACATCCTGATTGACCCCGGGACCTACTCATTCTGGTTATTCTGGTTTATTCTGAGAGTGAAACGGGTTGGAGTGTTAACTGCCACAATCTACTTGTGTCGAAAGTTAAAACTCATTGATCTCTGTTTTGTGAGTCTTAAGAGCATTATTGAAGGTATGTACTGGGACAACTATTTTAACTCTCCTTTTTTTATCTGTGTCTCTTTCTTTCAGTCTTCGGAATCTTATTACTCCTGCACTCCTTAAATCTTACAAGGGGAGGTAATGATTTGGGAAATTGATTTCAGGGAGGGACTTTGTAGGATTGTAGCTCCCCCTAAGGATCATTGATTGTTGAAGTAAGAAAGCGATAGCCAACCAGTTTCAAAAACAAAAAGCTCTCAAAATTTTCTTCATTTATATTAAATCTATCTAATTCAACAGTGCAGTTGATTAGTCAGTAGCATGCTTGCACACCACACAAAGAGCTGGACCTCCTTTATGTTAAATTGTAGTTCAATTATATTTTTGTCAAATTAATTTTTCAGAATATTGTAAACGAAAGAGTTACTACAATTTTAATAATACTTAAAATAACTTCAAAGTAATACTTACATCCTCATGTGTAATTAGAACATTTAAAATTTTATTAGAAGTAGTTAAATATTATTGTATTATCTGCAGATGAAGAAGTCATTAGTGTTTGAGGAGCTGGAGAAGAAATAAATGAAGACTTCATAGTGATTCCTGAAAGTTGAGGTTGAAAGATATGATTGTTAATTTCAAAGATTACTAGAAGAACATAATTTGATTGCATCAAAATCATCTGGTTCTATTGCAAGAAGCAATGTAGATGGGAGAAGACATTTAACAAAATTCAATAAACATGCTGGCAGAACAGAAATTTGTGTGTGAAGAACTCATTCATTATTAAAACTTATATTAATAGTATTATATAAAGTATTCTGAAATAATTTAAAAAGAATGGAATTGTTAATTTTATCTATTTTTAATTTTACAAAAAGTCTTCCATAAAGGAGAACAGGACCCCATATATTTGCATGGTGGGCAAGCTCACTACTGATTATGCTACAGCTATGTTGTAAAAGGAGGTAAAATATTCAGCACATACATTGAAATGGAAACTTGTAGAACTTTTTTTTTCTCAGAAATGGCTTGCTATTGCGCTTATATACGTTGACAATTGATGATACTAACATGTTTGAGGTGCAGTTTAAACAGGAAGCAGTGTTACATAATCTAAAAGTAAAGAGATGATAAAAGAAGGCTGAAGGTAGAAAAGAAAGGGAAATTATTGTTAAAGAAGCCAACTAAAAAGTACTGTTAGATAAGAGAGAAGAATTTGTCTATTTTGGTTTATAAAGTTAACAATGCTTGTAAAATAAAATGAAACAAAACAATTAAGGTCTTAGAGCTATATATAAATGAACTGAATTAAAAAACATATATGGTACTTCATTTGTGAATAAATATCAATAGGTTAAACGTATTGTTAAATATCAATACCAAATTTTAATGAACATAATTTAAGGTTTTAAGTTTCTCCACCCCTCCCAGGGAACACCACCTTAACGAAGCACTGTCCGTGCGGGTGGCGAGGGTTTGCGCGTACCAGCGAAGCTCAGAGCTATGCCGGCGGTAGTGTAACTACCAGCAGGGCCACCCAAGCCGGACAGGTCTCAGCTGAGGTACCAGACGAAGTGTGTTTCACAACGACCTATCTTCCCCAACAAATCCCGCTTCCTTACCACCTGCTGCCTTGTAGGAGGGGGAGGGATTCCCAAAGGCTAAGGGAAGGATACCCCGACAGAAAACCGCGTTTAGCCGGGAAACGTTGAGGGCCGTAGCCCATCCGACACCATGACGTAGGGTTAATCACCCACTCATGGGTTACATTAGATTCAGAGCCAAATATTTAGCCTCGGAAATCAATCGACAACTGAAAGACAACCGCGCATTCGAAATGGTACGAGAATAGGTATATGGAACATAACATCTTTAACAGACAAGGAAGTAGAAATAGTGGAAGAGATGGAAAAATACAAATTGAAGATATTGGGTATCAGCGAAACAAAAAAGAAAGGAAATGGGGAAGTAAAATTAGATAAGGGATATGTACTGAGATTCTCAGGAGTTGGAGAGAAAACAAGAGCGAAAGAGGGAGTAGGAATAATACTTGACCCAGATGTAAATGCTAGAGTGCTTTCTTGGGAACCCGTAAACTCGAGAATTATAAAACTGGATATACAACTTGAAGAAAGAGTGACTTTAATTAATATATATGCTCCACCTGATGACAAGGAAATACTAGAAAAAGAAGCATTCTATATGCAATTACAGAGAACCATAAACATTAGTAGAGAGAATAACAACCACATTATCATCATGGGGGATTGGAATGCTAGGATAGGCAACGATAGAAGAGTGGGGAAAGGAAGTATGGGAGAGCATGGAGCAGAAAGAATTAGAAACGAGAATGGAACACGCATGATAGAGATGTGTGTGGATAACCAGCTATTGATAGGCAACACTTGGTTTCCTCACAAATCAATACATAAATTTACATTCAAAACAGTAAAAAATCATGTAGAATACAAAAGTTTGATAGATTACTTCACATACACCAGAGCATTTAGATATGCAGTACAAGACATTAGAGTCTATAGGAGTGCGGAGCTTAGCACTGAACACAAGTTAGTTGTAATGAAAGTTAACATCAAGATCCAGAAATGTGTAAAAACTAAAAAGTACTCAAAAATAAAGGTCGAGGAACTACGGGGAACAGAGAAAAGAAAGGTATATCAAGAAAAACTACGTATCAAGTTACTTAAGTATGGCAACGTAGAAGAGTGGGACCTGGAAAGAAAATGGTGTACCTTCAAAACAGCTATAATTGAAACGGCAACGGAAGTATGCGGTTCAAAAACAGTAAATACGAGATTCAAAAGAACTAAATGGTGGAATGAAAGGGTTAAAGAACTGGTTAAAATAAAAAAGGAGGCTTATCTCAAATATCTACAGACCAAAAGGCATGAGGATTGGGAACAATACAGGGAAGCTAGAAACAATGGAAAAATAGCGGTCAAACAGTCGAAACAGCAGACCTGGAAAGAATTCGAAAAGAATTATAGAGCAAACAAGAGTTTGTACCGGCGAACCATTAATGGACTGAGAAGAAAATATAAAAAGCCAGTGAGAAATGTTATAAACAGTGATGGTGAGATGGAATAACATCCCGCGAGAATATTAGAAGTTTGGAGGAAGTATTACGCAGATCTTTTCGGAGGGGAGACAGAAAGAGTGTCGGAGGAAGTGTGTGAGAGGCACGAACGAAGACGTCCAGAAGTGGAAAGCTCTGTGGAAGGTTCTGCGGAGGCTTTTGTGAAGGAGGGGGAAACGTGTGAGAGGCATGGACCCAGCGAGGCGGACGAGGAAGAAATAGTCTTTAGGGATGTTGAAGAAGCTCTACTAAAACTGAACATAGGAAAGGCAGCAGGCCCTGACGGAATCGCACCACAGATGCTTAAATATGGTGGTGATAAGGCTACAGATTGGCTTGTAGCTATTTTCAAAAATATATGGGAAAAAGAAGAAATACCAAAAGAGTGGGAAAATAATATAATTATACCCATCCATAAGAAAGGTAGCACATTGAGATGTGAAAACTACAGAGCCATATCTCTGGCTTCCTGTGTGAGCAAAGTCTTCTCCAGAATAATTGAAAACAAACTAAGAAGATTTGTTGAACAGGAATTTGAGGAAGAACAAGCCGCATTCCGACCATTTAGACAGACCCAAGACCATATCCACATAATCAGAACGCTCATAGATAAAGCTCTAAGTCGAGGAAAGGATATGTATATTGCATACATAGACCTCAAATCAGCCTTTGACATGGTTCCAAAAAAGGAACTATGGAAAGCTTTAGAGAAGATGCCAGTGCCAAAGAAACTCATTAGAGTTATAAAATGTATGTATAAAGATGTATACGGACAGGTTAGATTAGATGGACAGAAGAGTGGCCAATTTAGAATGGAAAAGGGAATTAAACAGGGAGATTCTTTAAGCCCACTACTATTTATAATTTTCATGGACCAAATCATAAAACAAACAAAAAGGAGAACTAAGAAATATAAAGTAGGAAATTGGAGGATGCAACCGGTTTGGATACAGTCCTTGGTATATGCAGATGATATAGTTTTAATCGCTGGTAATGAAGAGGAGATGAAGGTAGCAATACAGGAATGGGGAAGTGCATTACAGGATAGAGGAATGAAGATTAACACCAACAAAAGTAAAGTTATGCACATAGGTAGGGACAGAAAAGAAATCAATGTTTCCTGGGCGGGAAGGATATTAGANCAGAGGATGGCAGGCAAGATGCCGAAATAAATGATAGAATTAAAAAGGCCAATAAAATTTACTATCAAGTATACAATAACATACTGAACATGGGAATAGGAAACAAACCAAAACTACAAATATTTAACGCAGTCTATAAGAATTCATTAACTTATGCTACAGAAAGCTTACCTATGAATAAGAAAATGGAAAGCAGACTAACTGCAGCAGAAATGAAATTTCTTCGGAAAATAGCGGGCAAAACCAAGAGAGACTGTATAAGAAACACACAAATAAGAGAAGAGCTTAAGCAAACTCCATTAGTACACACGATGGAAGAAAATAGTTTAAAATGGTTTGGTCACGTGACAAGAATGGAAAGCCATAGAAAAACCGAGGCAATATGGAATGCAAGGCCAGAGGGGAAAAGAGCAGTGGGCAGACCTCGAGGAACGTGGGATCAGAGCATTGAAGAGATATGTAGAAAGAGAGGAGCAACGGTGCAGGAGGTTCAGCGCAAGGCTGCAGATAAGAAGGGATATCTGAAATGGCTAACCCGACACTGAAAGGCAAAAGGGAGAGACGAAGAAGAAGAAGAAGAAGTTTCCCCACAAATTTAATATATATTTGTCAAAAGGAAGTCTTTTTTCATGCATACTTACAATATTTTGCATACATTTTATTTTCAGCAGCATTCTCCGTACCATTAGATGGTAAATCTTGATCTCAAGTTTATGAGATGATTGATGCTGAGGATATGCTCAACACATGTTTTCTTACTCTTTAGAGGAAATACAACCAATGAAACTACAACAACTGTTATTCTATTTTTTTAAAATAAAATTAAGGCTTAAGAATATTTTGAGATGGAAGGAGCAACATCAAAGTACTCTCTACATAAAATTTACACCCCTCAGAATTTGAATCTTTGTTTAAATAATATCACATATTTCCTAAAAGTAATACTCAAAGCTCTGTAATGGAAGTACTTTTCATTTGAAAAATATCTACTTAATATGGAATTATACGTATTTCTTCAAAACTGTAATCTCAATACATGATGCATAGTAAATTAGACGAAAGTGTGTGACTTATTTGGCCAGGCATTCCTAAGTGAATATGGTTCCCACGTATGTCCTCCCTGGGTTTGTATGAGGAGTTTTGACACACATTTTTTGTTCTTCAAGTACTGAAGGAGTATAGTAATTATCATTATTAGTAAATGATCTCAAAAGCTTGGGTTCTGAATTCTTATGTAGCAAAAAGAAAAAGGGAATGATTTATACAAGAACTTTGTCTGTTGAGATAATGAACTTAATTACTGTTGTGGGATTGCCGCTTTCATCCAAATTGAGCATAAGGAATTTCATCATCAACTTCCCATATAATTTATAAAATTTAAATAACATAAAAAATTATAATTCAGTCACCCACTTGTAAACAAATTTTAAAGGTTTGTTGAAGAGTATTTGTATGATTTAATCACTGGTCATAAAGTATTAAGTAGGTGTTAGAAAAATTTTAATTTTAAAATCGGATCATTGTTTATTTGGGAATGTGGTATAAAGGATTTTTATATCCAGTTGTTATCCTCGCAGAATATTTTAATGTATAAACATTGATGATTATTTTTTAGTAATATACTGATTTTTTAGACTTCAGTATTCAATAATACATTAAACTTCCAATACATTAAGCTAATTGTTGTAGAAGTCTGTGAAAAGACTTAGTTATATCCTTATGTGTTACATCAAGTGTGATTTCTTTTCTAACTGCAGTTTCATTCATAAATCAATGTTGTTTATCGATAAAGCAATTTTCAAAATAAAAACTTTACTGCTATAATGTCTTAATATGATTTATGTAAAATATTCAGTGTGGAAATTGTCTACAACTTTTTATGCCTGTTATAGTTCTGAATTTATGAAAAGAGTAACTTTCTTTCCATAAGTCAAAGAAAATACCTTTGGAATAAGATCACAGACAAATTTATGATAAAAATTAAGGAAAACTTGCTGATATTTTTTCTAGTCCTTTTCTGTCTAGGTTTTCCCCAGTATCTTTGAGGATCCTGTCTTAATCCACAAGGCAGAAGTAGCAGTTGCCTGATGTGAGTTTGGGCACTTCTCTTCAATATCTTCATTGACCAGACATGGTGCTTCCTTGTTGGTGTGTCAAGAGTCTCTCCACTCTTCCATGCTTACTGATATTCCCCTATGTTGCTTGACATGATATGGGTGGGTAGGGCATTATGGGAAGCGAGAGCCAGCAGTTGAAGTTTAAGGTCTGCAGGAACCCTCTTCATAGAAAGCGTGCGAGTTATTTGTACATGATGAAGTGTAACATTGACTAACTTTAAGCTCTTAATGGCTGTATTAGATGTACAAAATTGACTTATATTTTGGATAAGAGCTCTCAAGATATTTTTCTTTGAAGCTCTTACTGATGTATTTTCTTACTATTGAATGTCTATCAATGCATTTTAATATTTGATTATTATTTCTTTTTGAATATGACACTTAACTGTCATATGGTTTTATTAGGTTTTATATTTTTCGCAGATTTAGGGTGGAGTTTTTTTGGGCTAGAATCCTCTCCATAGAAAAAAAATGAAAAAATAAAAGTTGTATTTTGTCCTATTAAAAGAATTGTTTGAATTATTGTTATGTATTTCCATTGGTTAGTAAAAATATGTTCTCTCAGAATCTAGAATTGACCTCCCCTTTACCCCTCCCATAGTAAAATCCTATTTCTGCTCATTCATCAGCACAGACTAACATGACTGTGATTCCAGTCTCATGTAAACTAGTTTTTGACAATTTAGGCCAGGGATATGAGATATTCTAACATCCAACATCCAATAAAGTTGTTGTCATTACTAATCTGTTTCCCAGAAGAAAATTTTCAGTGACAGTAATCTAACATGATTATGACTTCACAGTTACCCATCACTACTATTTGTGTTGAAACTATACTTCTCCACAAATATTAAAACTAATGAATTGGAAATTAACATTAAATCTCCTGTCTACACAAAAATTTAGTATTTTATTAGTAATTAAAAACACATTTTTTCTTGAATTTTGTTTTTTAGGGCTGAGATATTCCCTATCTTCAAGGGGATTGTGAAAGAGCAGCAGAACACGTATCTCTGTTCAAAATTTTAAGTATTTTTGTTGTACATTTTCATGGATTATTGTAATGTATTGTTCAGAGACATTAAGAAATAATTAATTAAAACAATTTTTACATATTTCTTCATTTATTAAATCTAAAATGTATAACAACTTCATTGTATTTTATTAGAAAACCTGTCAAAGAAAATCTTTAAAACATTTCACTTAATATTGTAAAAGTGATAGACATATCTCTGTTAAACATATAAACGAAATAATCTCTCAAGTATAAAACATAAGTATTATATCTCTTACAAAATCACAACAACACATTGAAACCAGAATTTTCTTTCAATAATAACTTACTAATATTTTTCAAAGAGCTAAGAAATGATTCATTGGAGGGAAGATACAAAACTGTTCATCAAAGAAATGCAAATGTTTCAAAAGTAGATTATGGCTCCATAAAATACATATCATTTGCAACATTTATAGTATTAGAAAATGTTTTGCTATACATTTATATAATGAAAATGCACAAAACTCTGGTTTATCATAATCATTTAGGAAATTAACCTTAACAACAGTCTCACAAATTTATCCTTCAATGTACACATACATTTCAAAAATTTTAAGTTTGTCTTTTTGTGCTTTTTCTTACCAGTGTAAGTGTTTCAATTTTTTAAATATCTTCTCCCATCTATTAATTTGTTATGTCTCTTGACCTTTTTTTGTTTGCATGTATGTTTGTACGTTATACAATGAAAATTAGTACAAAACATGCATCTTTTATTGAAAAATAAAAAACAATCCCTGAACAGGCCCCGAAGGTGCCCAAGGGGTTCGCGGAGAGTAGAGCTCCGCAATTNTCACTTAATATTGTAAAAGTGATAGACATATCTCTGTTAAACATATAAACGAAATAATCTCTCAAGTATAAAACATAAGTATTATATCTCTTACAAAATCACAACAACACATTGAAACCAGAATTTTCTTTCAATAATAACTTACTAATATTTTTCAAAGAGCTAAGAAATGATTCATTGGAGGGAAGATACAAAACTGTTCATCAAAGAAATGCAAATGTTTCAAAAGTAGATTATGGCTCCATAAAATACATATCATTTGCAACATTTATAGTATTAGAAAATGTTTTGCTATACATTTATATAATGAAAATGCACAAAACTCTGGTTTATCATAATCATTTAGGAAATTAACCTTAACAACAGTCTCACAAATTTATCCTTCAATGTACACATACATTTCAAAAATTTTAAGTTTGTCTTTTTGTGCTTTTTCTTACCAGTGTAAGTGTTTCAATTTTTTAAATATCTTCTCCCATCTATTAATTTGTTATGTCTCTTGACCTTTTTTTGTTTGCATGTATGTTTGTACGTTATACAATGAAAATTAGTACAAAACATGCATCTTTTATTGAAAAATAAAAAACAATCCCTGAACAGGCCCCGAAGGTGCCCAAGGGGTTCGCGGAGAGTAGAGCTCCGCAATTACTTGACCTCGGCACTAGAAGGTGGAGATGTGGTCAGCATCTCACTCCGACATGTTTGACCCCAGGATAAACCCGTACTCATTTTACAGCAGGCTGAGTAGGCCTGGGAGTCAGTCTGGATGTTGAGGTGTCACTAAAAATCCCCACCTCACCAGGGATCGAACCCCGGCCATTCATTTTATTGAAAAAGTTCTATGAATTAAAAAAGCTGTATATAAGAAAATTTGTTTAATTTACCTGACTCCACATTATATTATTTGTAAAATTCCACAAATGGATCTGCAAGTTATAAAGACACCTAATATATGTGAAATCATTTTATCCATCAAACTTATGTAGAGTCATGTCATTATGACTGAAGCTATATTATTATATTTCTATTTCAATGATGCTGTAAGATCAAGAAAGAAAATAAAAGTTTAATTCAGAATAGATGAAAAGTAATTTTTAATGATACTTCTAACTAAAGAACTTTTCTATTTAGAACTGTACCACAAGTTAAGCTGACGTGGAGTCTCGCCGACACAGTTCTGTGTATCGTAATCTGCTCCTGCCAAACGCAAACGCCTCACAACCCAATCTTGGCCCCAGCGAGCAGCATCATGAAGAGGTGTATGCCCAAACCAATTGCGGGCTTCTAAGTTGGCACGCCAATTGATGAGTGCAGTGACGATCGGGGCGTGTCCGGCTCGGGCAGCCCTGGAGACAAGAAAATAATTATTATAAATTAATAATTTATTAACAATATTATATTGTACTATCAACACAATCAGGATTTGCACAAGAGACATTACAAAATTTAACATTCACAAGTTGGAACCAGGTGTTGTTGGAACCCCCTCAATTCCTGGTGAAAAGAAAAATAAATGCATACATGTACACCTCAAATTTCAATTTACCAACACATTAATATATTATTTTATTCCAAAAGGTCTCAATTCTTGCATACATCTTGACATAACCGTGATACATATAATATTGCGTCTAAAGTACAAATATTGATATTTTTTCTCAGAGCCTTCTCGAGTCAAGTGGGATAAATACAAGACATACATTACATCGTATTTTCAAGTAGAGAATATGACAACAGTTTCTATGTCAGTAAAACATTAAAAGCTGCATGCCAATAATTTATAATTTCCCATCTGCAGATGAAATATAAGTTACGCAAGAATGAACTCGTCAAGAAAAAAATCAAAGCTTGCTCCTTCGTTTTTATTTTCAACATGTTCTAGAACAAGTGTCTGTAGGACCAGCATTCATTTAAACTGGAAGGAACTATTAAGAATTCACATAGCATTAATATATGAGAAGAGAGGTGAAAATAATTAATCTACATATATAATTCCGGTTGTATTCCATCTAAACATACATAAAACTGGCCCAAAAATATATAGAATACATTTACTATTACAGAATGACAAGATTTTTAAAATACAGAGAGTGATTCAACTATGTAATTGATGTCGTAGTTTTTCTTTGTAATGGCAGTAACAGCTTCCATATTATTTTCCAGTTCATCGAAGTGGATGGACCATTATGTCTGTTCCAGGTGATCATGGAAAAGGAGGAGGGTAATCGACGCGCGGGGACTCCCTCAAGAAACGCACCGATGTAGCGGGGTGTCACCGAAGTGGTTGGCCATATTGGGGTTAGCGCCTCCACGAAGCAGCTGCATTAGCACAGGCGTGTCTCCTGCTTCGGCTGCTGCGTGGATGGCGGCGCGCGTGGCTTCCGGCATGCCCCTGAAGCTCATTCCTCTGTCCACCAACGCAGCGATTCTCTGTGCGTCCCCGGTTAGCGCAGACGCCACCAGCACTGTCTCGGCCACACGGCGCACGCCGGAACGCAGGTAGATCTGCACAAAAAACTACTGACACCCCAACGTTTCGACACGAGGTCTTCCCATTCCCATTCAGACGTTTTTGAAAAGAATAAGTAAGACATACGGACAATGTATACGTGGAGAGACAAAAGTAGATGGCGACTATGTGCTGTGGCACTGTGACGTATACAGAGCTGAGAGGGAGGAATATTTGAAGATAATAATAGGAGGAGAGGACATAAACCATAAAAGATAGGACACCATTGGTAAAGGACAACGACATAAATGACACATTTTAGGACTATGAATCAAAATTAAGCTAAAAAATGGTGCCGATCAAGATGGTAGATTCTGCGTCTGCCTCCTCACTAGCAAGGAGAGGTTTGACATAAAAGAAACAAAATTACGAGGAAACCCTATAATGACGATGTTGAGGCGCATGGTGTTCGTGTTTGAGTAATTAAATAACAGGTGTAATATAAGTTATCTGATATTAATTTAAGTTAAAAAATTGCTGCTACTCCGCGACCTCGCTCTTCAATTCCTGATGAGTGTTTAGCAATTGTTCCAATTGAGCGTCGTAGTGACTAGGATGTTATGATGGCGATAGCACAGTTTTCACAAACGCTGGAGAACTAGGAAAAGAAAAATATTCTATTTCAAAGCAAAACTCGAGATTCCATCCTTTCTACGCTTTATTGGATCCAGTGAGTTGTAACGCGTACTGTGGTTTGGGATTATTGATTTTGTTGACAAAAGCATGTATTAAGACGAACATTGAAGTGAAGAATGTTCTCAATCTCACAAACATTACTCAATTATGTGGGATTTCAACCCACACGATGTCGTAGACTTCGTTAAAATATATGTTAAAATGTATGGACCATATTCCAGATTTAATTTCTAAATATGCTAGAATAGTGCGTAAACCAGTGGATCAGCGTCATAATTTCTTACCATCTCAAGTTTTAGCGCGCATAACTATAACCCTCTCCGCAAAACATGAAAAATCTCTCGCAAAACAAATGATAAAAGGCGGACCTATCGGATTAAAGGTGGATCAACAGGAAAAAAATATTTTAGAACTTCACTTTCTTTGATCATACATGTGCGATGCCTCATTCACATGCCACTAGGTACGTAGCTGAATTCTTTCGTCTGGTTCTCACGGGACCCGCTGAAAATCCTTAGTCAGCAATCGTGAAGCGTGCGCTAGAGAAAGTGACGTCACTGGTAGAAAGCACCCGATGTGAATCATTCTGAACAAAACGTTAATCTGGGTTTCCAGTGCTTAGTGAGTCGGTCATGTCCCATCGATTTTTAATGTATTTTTCTTAACACTTGAGATTGCAAAAAGAAATAATTATTTCCACATTAAATTTTGAAAACAATACCGAAAATGTAATTTGGTCACTATACAATGACACATTTTCGTGATATGTTTACCAGATTTTTCCACCCACCAAGTTTTTAGGTACATTCAGTTGTTTCAGAAACTAGAATATTAATGCACCTTCTACGGCCAGGTGAAAATTGCTAGGGACCGGGACTCGAACCCAGGACCTCCTGCTTTGGCCGCTGAACCACTTGCTTCAACTCCCGAAGTCCGTACGAAAGCCCCGGGCGAGTCCCAGTCCGTCGCAATTTTCATCTGGCCGTAGACGATGCAAACTACCCTCCCCGAGTTCATACTCGGAAGTTGTGAGTTTAGAATATAAATGTTTTAAACGATCGATATAGAAATAAAATGCAATATTAGTACACTGAAATTAGCAAAAATTGGGAAAATAATTCGTAAAGTTTTGAAATGTAGTCTTGTTTACGACTACTAACCCCCCAAATTTTTCGGAGACACGTACCCCTAAAAACAACCCCTCCTGTGTACGTTCGCGGTTTTTACCATTTTGACGCGGTCAGGTTTTCGAAAAATTTATCTATACAGCAAAATGTTCCTTATTAAATTTCCTACAAAAAAGGTGATAACCATGTTTGAGTTAAGTCTAGTGATTCGCGAGATATAGGCTCTCCAATCAGGGGGTATTTTTCAAAATTACAATTTCTCCGTCATTTTATGGGTAAAGAAATGATACTTTTCGCAAATTATGACCTCGAAGGACCTATGTATCACCATTTAGTGATATATACAACGAAACAGCTGCTTCAACACGATTTTCGATCGAAAAACTCGGGTTTTAGTGCGAATAGAAGGTATCTTGTGTATATTTCGTCAAATATTTCCTGCGCGGGTATTATTTAGCGTTGCATCTGCGCGAGGACGTCCACCAACTGTTTTCGTTTCCCGGAGCTTCAAAAATGTATGTTTATTAATCGGCCCTATTCCATTTCTGAACAATACTCCGAAAAACAAAACTTTCAGTTCTCCGTGCGCTGCTTTGTGGCGATATGACCATGTATTTGAGAAAGATAGTACTTCCTTGTGATATTTAATTTTTTACATAGATTTGTACTTTTTTCCATCCGTGACGTGGTTTTATGCGATAAGCCGTTCGGAAGGAAGAATTCAATATCACATTTTCACCATCACATTTCGATAAAGAAAGGTGTCACTGTACTAACAAAAGGAGGAATCATTTACCTTCCATTTCACTTTTATAAGTGTAAAACTATTGTTTTACAGAGCTTTTGATACTTTATATCTAAACAGACCCGGCCTGGGTAACCTGGGTGGACCATTATCTAGTGTGCCAGCCAAGGGTGGCATCGCAGCAGAACCCGAGAATTCTGAATTCCGGTGGGGGGGGGGNTACACCATTCACCCAATTATCACATTACTCCCGGTTATAGTAATTAACTTCAATTTTTGCAAAAATACTTTTATTAATTAAGAACGGGTAGATTTAAGGAAGATTATGCGTAACTTTCAAAACACAAAACGAATTCAGCCGTAACTATGGTTGCGAGAAGCAACTTCGTTACCCTACAAATCCGATCTTTTTCTTTTTGCATGTCCAAGAATTGTTTCTTTAAATCTGAAGATTCGAACTACAAATATTTTCCGGCGCTTCTATTTACTTTTGTTTCACTCTATCTCTACATTACATTTCTCTGTGCAAAATAAACAATATTTTTTAGAAATAGAAAGGGCTTCAAAGAACGCAGCACGAGTTAAGTTTCGTCTTTTGATTTGACTGTCATCTCTTTCAGGTAACTGACTATATTTCTTTCTCTTGTGTAATAACTTAGTCATAACAGTATGCAACTCCATGCGTTTTACTGTTTCAAAGCGTACATGTTTTCCGTCTCTTCGACGCTTCCTTGATTCAATCAAAGTCATGGGGTCCTTTGGAACTCGTACACGTCATTTTCTAGCAGTGGTCTCGCACAAAGAATATATTTCGCATCCGTTGCTCTAAATCTACATAAAATATATTTGTTAATGTTTTATTAAATGCGGCATTAAATCTTGTTCATACAAACGCGAATTATCATATATTTGTAGAACGTTCTTATACAGAGGATAATACTAACAATGCGCCATGGACTTGCATTAACCCATTTTTCGTATTACTATGACTCGGATTGTGCCTTTTTCGTTTTCATAAACCGAAAATCTATAATTCTTTTTAAAAGACGCACGCCTCTGACATCCATCGATCAATACACGGAAAAGTGTTTTATAAATAGCAGAAACAAATTGCTATTAAATTTTTCAAAACCGATTGCATAAAACCGAACTGTGTTGATTCTTAGAGGAGAAAATAAAGTCCTCTTGACAATATAATACGATTGCCATGAAGAATTCGATAAGAAAAATCAGAAGGAGACTTCGCAGATCTCAGTACGTAGAAATCAGACTTTTCTTCATATCTCAGTACGCCGAGTCTGCTTATTGGGAAAAGATAACCCACAACANGATCTCAGTACGTAGAAATCAGGCTTTTCTTCATATCTCAGTACGTCGAGTCTGCTTATTGGGAAAAGATAACCCACAACAGCAATAATGCTTAAACGCTAAATAAAAAATATGTGTAATTTAATTTGAACATTTATTGCACATATAGAAACTAACAAGTTCAAAAATATTCTTAAAATTGTTATTCCAGCTAATATAAATATCGCTTCGAGAAGTCATGAATAGAACGATTGCCCATGATTCTTTTTTTCTTGTTTCAACCTATAGTACATAAAAATAGTCAGGTAATTATTAAAATACGTAAGCAATCAGATTAAAATACTCGAAAATGTATTCAAAAACCTCTTTTAAAAATCGGTGAAATAATTTGATATTCCGTTTTTGCAACATTGGTCGAAAATGGGTTAAAACAGTTTTTTTCTCGATAGAACGTTCCATACACCAGTTTAAAAAAATTACACTATGAAACACCGAATCACGACAAAGAGCACGCAGAATTCCAAGCAAGACTAGCAAAGTGCGCGCAGGGAATATGTACGGTCACCTTCTATTCGCCCTAAAAACCCGAGTTTTTCGATCGAAAATCGTGTTGAAGCAGCTGTTTTGTTGTATATATCACTAAATGTTGATACATAGGTCCTTCGAGGTCCTAATATGCCAAAAGCACTATTTCTTTACTCACAAAATGACGGAGAAATTGTAATTTTGAAAAGTACCCCCTGATTGGAGAGTTTATATCTCGCGAACCACTGAACATAACTCAAAAATGGTTATCACCTTTTTTGTAGGAACTTAAATAAGGAACATTTTGATATACAAATGACTTTCCAGAAAACCTGACCGTTTTGTGTCAAAATTGTAAAAATCGCGAACGTGCACATTAGGGGTGGCTTTTAGGGGTTCGAAACATTTGGGGGACAGTTAATAACCGTAAATAATACTACATTATACATCTAATTGCCAAGTTTCAAAACGTTACGAATTATTTCCCTTAAGGACCTGTTTTTCGTCTAATTTGAGTGTACTATATGGCACGTTCTAAGCAATGTGTAATACTGGACGCACATAAACGCACACCAAAGGCTAGATTTTCCCATCTTTGAGTCACCATAAAGTATTACTTTTTTTTCCTACAATTTTTTGTCGGAAAATTTCACTTGGGAGACAGGATTGAGTGGTTTGATTCTTTGAGTGAATTATCCCTCAAACCGAGGGGTTGATATTTCAGTATAGTTTTAGTTCACTCGAACAAATTGAGAGTATTAGTGAACACTCTTAATTCACAGTCCTGTATCCAATAATTGGTTTTTATGTGATTTAAGTGACAAGATAGCTAACAATCCTAGTGATTTAACAAGTTGGTTGGCAATTCTTACCAACAGTTCGATTGAGATCGGCATGTAGCGCGTTTCAAGTAGTATGGTAGTGGCCAATGGATAATCTGCAAATTCTTCTAGAAATGATGTTAGGGATCCGATGGCGAAGTCTAAAATCCCCATGGATTGATCTGCAAAGGAAACAAATGTAAACCTAATATCAAACCATTTCTTGAATAATGCAGATGTAGTTAATATTTAGCTCATTAAATTAAAAACAATCTTTACGTAAGGGTCAAACTTGCGTAGTAATGTTTCTTGTCACAGATTTTCTGTGTTACGTGTATTAACACTAAGAGCAATATTTTCAGTTTTAATTATTTCCTGGAATACGTGAATGAAGGAAACACTCTTTAAATTTTACTTATATAATTTAATAATACCAATTTCATTTATGTGTGAAAGCGATGCTGTACAAGATTAATTTATTAAAGGACGTCTTTAAAACTGACATAAAATTGACATTTGGATAAGAAATCTACTCAATATTTTCAACCGTTTTTCTACAATTTATCAATAAACTAGTGAACTAAAGAGTATCTTGATAAACTGTCTAAATATGTCGAAAATATTGAATGTGTTATATAGATGTAATAATAAAAATATTAATGTTTGGCACAGTTTTTGGTTGACATAGCTGTGCCAAACACATAATATTGAGAAAACAATAGTTGAAAAGAAAACCAACTCTGAGTAACGAAATCAAGATCTGGAAGCTGGATAAAGTATGCAATAGACCTACATAATTCAACTTGGTAAGAAGTATTCGTCGAAATATTTTCCAATTCACTATTATATTTTCCGTCAAATTTCCATGGTATACGCTTCGCGTTTTATCTCAAATCATCACCTTTAGAACTGCTTTCATACCATTAAAGAATCAAAACATTGTTAACAGTTGTATAAAGTGAAACAGGAATACCCCCCAGGGGACTTACATCGAGTAAGTACGTGTTTGGCGAACACGGGGCCCCGAGCTGAGTCTGGCATTGCTTCCACTTACTTGTGCCATGCTCCTTCCTTTCTCTTTCCTGATCTCCCTTGGTCACCTCTTGTTCTTTTCGATCCCGACACTATTAGGGCTAGGGTATCTTTCATTTTCCTCTTTCCTCTTCTTCTTTTTTTAAATGTTTTTAGTAAAGTCGTGAGATATGTTGGGATTTGAGTTTTGAGTTGTAATTCAGGAGGGTTTTTAGTGGGTATGGCTGAGTCATTCGGCGAGTCCCACACGCGGGGAGAGTCATGTTGGCTCTCCCTAGTGCGTAACTGCATTTTCCCTACCTGTACAAGTTTTAAGGGCTCTAATGACCTTTGATGTTGACGAGCCCTAAAGCCCCACAAAAAAAAAATGAAACAGGAATAATGAGTTACTGAATAGCTTTTCTGTGTCGAGAGAGAGAGAGAGAATGTTCTGTTAGAATAAGTCAGCAAGGCCAACATATGTTACAACAATATACATTTAATAATATTGAAGTAGACCTCCTTAAAAGACTTTCTTGAAAAGTAACTGATTATATTGTTTCCATGTTACTTTGTATTAATTTTTTTTCTTAGTTCTTCTCATTGAATCTCTCCAGAAACCTATCTAAATACTGGAGTATAAGTGTGGCAAAAACGTTATCGAATGGTGTTTTAAAAGGAAGAAAATGAATAGGAGAGACATCAATTGCTTCATGTTTACACTTTTGTTAATCAGTTTAAAATAAAATTAGTATTTTTTTGAAGCCTTCAACGTCATATTTACCTGGTGAATCATCGGTGGATGTTGAGGTTGGAGAATCATCGGAAGAGGTTGATGATGGATGATCATCGATGGAGGTTGATGCTGAGGGATCAACTTCTCCTGTTTCTACATCAGTTGTCTGAGTACTCGAAGCTCCAGCTGTTGCTTGTATGTGTGATGAAGATGATGGTCCTGGGGATGTGTCCATTCGTGGGATTGGAGGTGCTTGATATGGAGGAGCAGAAGGCAACAGTATGGCTGTTGGAGCCTGCGTTGCCCACAGAGGTAAGTGATCTTCACGAGTCTGAGAGAGGAAATGTTTCTTTGCAAAACGAAACTATCAGCATGTCAAATCGATCACACAATTAAGTGATCATTCATAAAATGAAGTTAATTTAAAATAAGAAAGAAATGTCTAATAGATTTCCCATTCAAGATATGCTCGCCTTTGGTTTTATCCATACGATTTCTCTCACATCATCACACTCAAATATCATCCTATGAATGCGCATCTGATTGGTGTTTGCAAGGACAAGCGGAAGTAAAAATGTTCCCAAAACTGTATTATTGAAAACCGAATCATTTGACATAGGAGATAGTAAAGAGAGAAGAACTCCTTGATACATATATTCACTTAGGATATTAAGTCGAATATAGAAGTCAAATGTTCGAGTATGGAAGTCAGGTTACTGAGGAATGTCTTGGTTTTGAAGTCAATCGGGAAAATGAAACAAACCTTTTACAAATAATATTTAACTAAGGTTTAGGATACAGAATCTCTCAACTTGTCTTTTGGAACCGATTGAGCTTGTAGGTTAGCACGAGTGGGATATCTTTGTTTCACACCCGCAATATTCCGTTAATTACAATTACCCAAGTCGCTCGACATCTGTGAAAACATCATTGGGTTGTCGGGAAGCTTCAAATGTGCATCAATGCCGGTGTCCACAAAAACATGGTAGTGGTGATGACGTTCAAACACTTATTATTATGGCTGTGAGCGCAGACCAACTGTATTTATCAAAAATACTTTATCACATCTATAAATATTTTTGAGACCCTGTCTAACCATGAGCCTCCGTTTTTCTTTGGGTTACTCTAGAACTCACAAACAAGTATTAACAGTGCTGTTATCAACATAGTAACAGTATCAATCTCGCAAGTGTTGATCGCCGCAGATATAAATCTAGCTCATGGGAGGTTGGGTTAGTGTCAAGATGGATATTATAAACCGAGCGTACCTGCGGGAAGCTTGTGGCAGTGTAATCTACGATGACCCAGCAGCTGGGGACATCAGATGGGGTTGCTTGCTGTAAAGGTGCCACGTGCCTTGGAAACCTCGTGTACGATGGAATCTGCGGAGGCACCGGAGGTGGAGACATCGGAGGGGGCGGTGGCGCTGAAATTGGCACCCGAGATGGTACTCGAATCAAAAATGGCTCCGGGACTATAATCGCTGACTGTGGAGCTACCAGGGGTGACGCCGTTTGTGGAGGCATGGTCGCCATCTGGTCAAGTGTTTGAGATGCAAAAGGTGGCATTTGTGTGTTGTCCTGGACCATTGGAGGCACACGAGAGACACGTTAGAATCGAGGAAGTAATGGTGCTCTCGGCTGGAATCGTGGAGGACGACTTATAGGGGGAGGAGCTGGTGGAGATCTAACGTTGTGACGTCTGGAGAGACCCCAGTTAGAAGACTGAATCACTTTCGTGCGGTATTGGAAGAGGGTATCTCTTCTCTCACCGCGATTTCCCGACTTGGAGGAACATCCACGATCCATTTTGAAACAGATCCACTCCTGTCAAAGTCAAGTATCCTTTCGTTGGCAGAACTAAATGAATATAGTAGTATTGAATTTGCTATATAAAATAGTTACAATAGGAGCTGTATATCTTACTAAGTAATGCCTTTCTGGTGTACGTAGCTCAGGAACTCTGGTATACGGAGGAGGAACACATGACTATTGGATATCCTGATGATTTTTTCCGCTGGTTTCGATCGTGACACAGCTGTTAGTAAGATGTAGTCACTATTTCAAACCCTATCTGTTAGAAAGAAGAAGAATGTGAGCTTATTATCACGATAAGGATGAAAATGCATCATAAAACAGGCTGACATTGGATTTTGCTCTCACTGATCTCTCAATGAAATCTGGAAGGTGCTCTGGGTAAGGTAATTTTATTGATGAGTTATATTATTCTGAAAACTAATTTCAGATGTATTAGTAACAATGCTGGGCATTATCTCAATCAAAAGTATTTAAATACTGTAATTAATTACATATCTTATTTAATTACAGTACTTAATAACTTTATTTCAAATGTAATTTGTATTTAATTACTTTAAAATATGTAATTTGAATGTAGATGTAATTAATTTCAATTTTTATACTATTTTGATGGCAAGTCTTTAATATTAAGCGTCTCTGCTGAAACGCTCAATAATTATACAGTATTGTGAAATACTGTCTTGAAATATACTTAAACAGTTTATTGCAGGACTATCTCGGAGATTTCAGGTATGAAACTGTTAACAAACTATATACAAATTTGCATGCTATGTATACGTGTTCCTACAGAACAATACCATATTTCTAATTGTTGAATTCCACCCTTACTTATCAAACAGTAGGAATTCTTTTGAAACCCTGTATATAGAGTATCACCAAAATCATTTAGTTATTTCAGTCTGAAGAGTGAGCATATGTGTGTATTGTTGAATTTTAGTGATTTTTGTGTATTTTAATGAAAAATGTCTGAGTTTGAAACAGCAACATCTCACGATTTCAATTTTGATAATATCCCAGGAATTCAAAACAGAGAAATATTTGGAATTACAAAAAAATAGACCCAGAGAAAAACGTCATACTTTAGTGTTTATTATATGATAAAAAGAAAAAAAGACAGAAATCATAGGTTGCGTTTATGCTACGTCAAATTTTCCTACTCATTTAAAGGTTGTACTCTCTTAACTCATGTACTCACTTAAAGATAATCAAATATTTTACAAATAATTGATAAAAGTTTCTAAGAAAAATGCACTGACAAAGGTGAGGAATTACAAACTGGTGAAGAATCATATAATATTGTATCGCTTTATTTATCCTGAAGATATGGATATTTTCGATGCAGATAATATGCTGCATTCATTAAATACAATGAAACTGTGCGTGCGTCTGCAGTAGTTGAAAAGTTGTTTCCTTTAGCAAATTTCATAAGTTGTCCAAATTGAGTAAGTCTAAGTGATTCTAACTTCAAAATATTGGTTTTTTTAAGGAAACCAAAACATTATAGAATAAGCTATTCATAGATAAGATTATGTAAAAACAATTAAATAAATATATATATGTATGTAAGTACGTAAAAATAGAATGTAAAATCAAAATAAACGTTTTTATAACATAATGTAATTTGTAATTAATTGTAATTGCATAATTAATTACATGGTTTAATTACAACATGTATAAGTAATTAGGTAATTAGTTATATTTTTTTTAGTAATTGCCCAGCCCTGATCTGTAAGTGCATTGTCATCATCAAATGAAAAATAATGAACATTGCATTAATACAAAATGATATATGATCACCGATATGCATTTCATTATTAATTGATCCGAACTAACAGTGTCTAATATTTCTCACATCTCAATAATTAGAAGAAAAGCTAGAAATAACTATATTGCAGAATGAAAACAATGCACTATTGTTGTTATGTACTATGTCAATAGTATTGTAATAATCCTCATCTTCCGTAAGCGTTTAAGAGTTGATGAGGATAGCCTCCGAAAGATTTTATAAGCGAAGAGGTAAAAGAAGATGTGTGGATATGTAAGGTACAGTGTGGAATTAACGCCCTATGTTGAATAGCGCCCACCGTACAGAAAAACATACTTACTAGCGTGAATTCCGTCACGGTTCACGCACGAGTAGGATTCACCCTTAGGAACGCACTAGCGCGAACACTAGTCGCTCGTATCGCCCAACTGCCAGTGACGAGCCTCAAGGCAGCACGGATGCCATTTTAATTAATAGTTTTTTTAATAAATTGTTTTAAAGATTACAACAGAAGTTACAAGTTACGTAGCGTCTGTTAAGAATTTTTATTCTTTTATTGTGTACTTAGATTTGTTAAATTCCTTTTGTTTTCTAATTGAGAAATTTGACTGAGACTTTCATGTTGTGTAGGGTTTATAATTCTTATGAATATATTATTAATGGGTGGCAATAAAAATTTATACCGGTTTCGAATATTTCTATTTGATTCCTTACAAGTAATTGGAGGGTACTGAAACATCGAAAGAGGGATATTTTAATTTCATGTTAGAGAAAAACATCGAATTCATTTATATCCACAGAGAATGAGAGAGCAAATCGTACTAAGTTTAACTAATTAACTAAGTAAGTAATTAACACTTACACTGACAACTAGAAGATATATCACGTGTATTTTCTACAATACTTTTACAAGTTTAATAAAATAAAATTAAAATTTCATAAAAGTTTCGTTGCTGTCTATTGACATGTTTAATGGCTAAAGAGGCTACTTACTAGGAGTTGGTCCGTTGTGCAAACAACGCTACATATCTATGATGCGCCCACTAGCAGACATAAAAATGGATTCAATCGAATGTCTGTTACATGCAAATAAAGAAAATTACTTGATATAAAATTTTGAATCTTTATGTATTATTGCAAGTGTAATGCGAAGAACGGTTAATGTTGATGGGATACAGGAGAGAAGAATCATTGAAAACTTACTTTCAGTAGATGTGGAACTTCATCCGCATAACCCGTGCAACTAACTATTGAACTATACAGAAACTATAACTATGAAACTTACAGACGTTTCGCAGTAAAGAGATGAGTAGGGATTGATGCGTGACTCGGTAGTCCGACCTTCCATTGAACGTGTAATCTACGTGACGTAGGATTAAACAAAAGCTATGACGATAATTGTTTCCATTCAATTAATCTAAAAATGAATTGATAAACCAAAGAATTAATAGATCATAACTATACACTCCGTTTATTGAGCATCCTGTGTTTTCCTTCCGTCTGCATTTTGAAATTACCCGTAATTACGTATATATTCGAATACAATGATGGGAACAATATGTATTTTGTACGTGAATTGTTTTTAATTTTGGAGATTTTTCAAAAAAAGTTAGGTCATGTTACGAATAACAAAAATAAACAAACATATTTTCATCAATAATTCAAGAACTGCGGGTAACGACGGGAAAATGAGTTAATTTATAATAAGCGAATTAATTTTAAAGCTAATTTTCCATTGATTATCTTCGAATGCAGACATTTAAATGTAATAAAACAGGTTAAAATGGCAAAACTCATGACGAATGTTTGAATGTACTTTTTTCTCTAAAAAATGGAGACAGATTGAAGTACATGAAGTAAATTTCTGTCTTCCTTTATTCTTCATGAAAAGTCATTTTCTGCTCACAGATGTCGCGAACATCCTCTAGGGACTTGAGAGGGATACTTTTACAGAAATCTTTCCACGGAATAATGCTTACTCTCGCGATGACTTTCTGTTTAATTTCCACTCCTCCTCAAAGTTTGACAGACATATCATGCAGCGAACAATTGCAGGAACACCCGAGGCATTTTACCGTCTCCGGTGTTTTCCATACAAAACATAATTCTTTAACTTAAAATATAAGCTAGGTTGAAGTCTGATAAATTGTTTCATATATTTTTCATCATATGTTTAAGAAAACTAATGTGGTGAAAACTTCCGGTATTACAGTCGGTATGTCTTGATGCAACAAGCAAGAACGTCCTCCTGTACAGTTTGTTAACTTAAAGTTGTTTTACCGAATTCTTTCCATGAGGTGCAATTGTTGAAGATATGTGTGTGGTGTGTCATTTATATGTCAGTACGTGAATGCATTGTAGATGTTAAGCCACGATCCAGATTTTATTAACTATTTCTATAAAAAAATTTAAAAAGTCATCTTCTTTCCTTTTTTAACTGTGCATAGGCTTAAGAAAACTCTCGACGGGGTGGATTACTCTTTTTATATATTTTTTCTTTTTACACCTCAGCACATAGGGATAATAGTAGTTGTTTACCATCTTAAAAGATTATTTCTCGTTCCAATTGCATTGACACATAATAAGAAAGAAAACGTATTTCTTTTAATATTCTTTCCCTCGTGTTTTATTCTTCAAAACATCCTGTGTGTATTGATTCAAGCAGTTGGTTTTACTGAAATGCAGACTATTTGACTGTTAGCAGTGAATTTACCTCCCTTCTTGATTCACGTGACCGGATAGAAAGCTATTCATATCACTACCAGCTTAAAATAAACATTTTTCTTCAAAAGTCATTACGATGTATTCACTGTTTGCTATTGAACTACAAGCTTTCTTTCAGGATACATGAATCACTACATTTCCTTTTTCTCAGGAAACAAAACTTTAAATAAAAAATAAGCCAAACTCTTTCTTGCACACACCCAATGTTTTATGGTCTCACGCCGTATTTTTTTTTGTAGAATTTATTTATCGTTTGATTGAATATATTCTGTAACATCGCTCACAGGGACCTCAATTGAGAGGGGCTGAGTAGGGGGCAGTGCCTCAACAATTTCTGAATGAACAAAAAATCAGATCTCTGCTCCTACTTGTAAAATTAGCACAATAGAAGATACCAAAATGGTAGAATGATGTGATATTGAGACCTACTATTCAATATTTTACTAAATGCATTTATAGCTGTTCATTCTGTAACCTTAGCCAAAATATGAATTACTCAAAATTACAAGTCCATGCAAACAGCAGTAATTGACCGCGTAAAGTCCCATCCTGGCCCGGGTTTTTCTCCGTTTTTCCTTCGGGTAGAGGCGGATTTCTTATACAGGTTCTCTAGGCTTTGTCTAGGGGCGTGTTTATTGTAACAATAAATCGTGAATTTAGTGTTTTTTCAACTCTTATGATTTTTAAACACTATACTCAGAATAATCTATAGTTCGATAATAACTTGTACATGTAAATTTACAAACATATTTGCGTTAAATTACAAACATATTGACATTATATATGTATTATAACTCGCAGCTAACTTTTTATCTTATCTAGGAACTTATGCAAAAAAAAAATTGAATCCGCCTCTGCTTTAGGGCCCTTGATCGGAATTGATGGAATGGTCCCTTGCTTGCTTCCGGAGAGTAAATTAGTTTATTGTCCTCCACGTGGTCATACGCAGTTTGTACTGTTTTTTGACAGTAAATTTATTATTAAAGTCTTCGAACTATATTACTGGAACGCGCGCTGCCTATAAGCCAGTGAATTGTGATTTCCGAACTTATCCTACTGTGCGTTATGGGATGCATCAGAGCCGAATAGGTACTCTAAGCGAGCTAGATGCCCACAGCTTCGTACCGCTTGCAATGCTTTAGCGAGTTAAACCTTTCGGTTAGACATTTTCTTTTCAAAGTACAAAGTGTGCATGTCAGAAGATAAATACTGTTTCTGGAGGTATATTTCTGGATTGACTTATTTTGTGGGTATATTAAGTGACTGGGCTTGTAAATGCCGTGGATGAATTGATAATCTTGCAAGTATTATGTCTACGTTTTCCGCAGCGTTTCGTTCCAGGAAAAAAGGTGAGAGGGGCGTGGCTGAAGTATTTCTTTTTATTTAATAATTTTTTCAGTTTAGAGGGTTGTTTAAAGACAAGTAGAGGGTGTTTGTTGAAGAGGTCTTTTGTGAACGGTTTGGAAGAGATGATTTTATACAAGTCTTTAAAAATAAGTTTAATTTTGTCTATACCAGGGATGAATGTTGTTCGAAATGCCAGGGACTAAAGATGTTGGATATTAATGGATTTAGAAACATATTTTGAATTGGGAGGTAAGTTTATTTTCTTCAAAAAATCAGTGGGATAATGATGTTGAGTGAGGACTGTATGTAGTTTTGAAATATATTGATGGAGATCTGAAGGATTATTACAGATTCTACACCTACGGATTGATAAGGCACAAAGTAGAGTACGTTTCACATAGTGTGGGGTGCTGGCAACTTTCGAAATGAAGGTATTATTGTGTGTTGGTTGGTTTGATATGTTCATTACATCCACACTTTCTCTGACTGTCTCATCACATTATCTTATAAGTACACCGTTCCTTATTATAGGCAGTCAAAAAAAACGCAACTCAGATTCAAATTAAACATCCATCTTATCTTTATTTCGTCATTAGATATGTCACAAAGATATCGGTGACTATGTAGTACAAGTGATTTTATGAAATGGTTTTTATGTACTGTAAATGACATATGAATTTGATATTCACGATGTATAAAGTGTAGATAATGTGAGTGAGAATGAATCCTGACAGACCTGAAGAGGAGACTAGACCCCTAGAGCCTCGAAACGTAGTCTATTCAATGTCAACCATAATGTTTCCATAATGACGAAATAAAGATAAGATGGATGTTTAATGTGAATCTGAGTTGCGTGAATTTTTGACTGTCTATAATAAGGTACGGTGTACTTATAAGATATGTTCATTAGTTTTAACAGTATGGAAACCAGAGTGAGGTGTTAATGTCGAGGAAATTAATTTATTTGTGAGAACTATTCCAGGTGAATGCTAGTGAGTATGAAGCGTTTATTACATTGAGAAAATTTTGAAGAGCATCATGTCCGTTAATCCGAAAAATAAATATTCATCATCATTATATTTTACCCACAGGAGCGGAAGGATAGTTTGTTTAGAATGAAAATCATTTTCTAGGGACCCCATGAATAAATTTGCGTATGAGGGAGCCGTTCTAGTACCCATGTCTGTAACCCTGACCTCACGGAAGAATTCATTATTGAATTTAATAGCATTGAATGTGAGGACGAGATTTACCAGTTCTAATAGGAAGTTCGTAGAGGGGGCGCAGGGTGGAATTCTTAAAGTAAATGTTTTAATGCGTTCAGGTCTTCTTCAGTTGGATTAGGAGTGTAAATAGAGGTTACATCTGCGGTGGCTTAAAGTATATTTTGATTTTTAGATAGTTCAGTATTTCTAAGAATGTCGAGGGGAATGTCTTTGAAGCGATTTGGTAATTTTTCCACTGTAAGTTGTAAGTAAAAATCTACAAAATTTGAAATACGTTCAGTGGGGCTATGGATGCTAGGTGCAATGAGCTATCTGGATTTTTATCTGTATGAATTTAAGGTAGAAGATAAAATTGAGCAGTTTGGGAATTTGAAGAAGAATTTTGATGTGTGTTGTCGATCAGCGAGTCATTGGGCTTTAAAAACATTTGAATTTTTTCTTGGATGTCTGAAATAGGACGAGAAGAGAGAGATTGGTAAGTTGGCGGTGAGCTTTTTTTATGTAGTCAGATAAATTCATAATGACAACAGTGGAGCTTTCGTCTGCTTTGGTAGTAATGATTTCAGGATGTTGTCGAAATTTTTATGTGGTTCTCCTTCTGTTTTTTTATCATTATTAAATATGTACAGATCAGTGGGAGCGATGACTTAGTATGAAATACATCGTGGTTGAATTATACAAACATTTTGTGAAAGACGCATTTTTGAGAATATTCGTTTCACCTTGATTGTCAAGAGTGTGTTGTAAGAACATCCTTGAAGCTTCCATATGAAAAGTGTCGATTTTATTTTAGTGCTTATGATCGTTTATCCTTTGTTAACTTAGAAGAGGAGGAAGATAAACTGAAATTGAGTAAAGCGGAAGAGTGATTAATTCTTTTTCAGTGAAGACAAGAAACAGTTTTGTGTATTAAGAAACGCACTCGAAGGATAGCGAGCAAAAGGAAGTGGATTACAAAGTTTTTAAATTCATAATACGCGTGAGTCATGTCCGCGTCAAGTCGTGTCTCAGATGTGATAAGTTATTCTTGCCCTTNGTCAAGTCGTGTCTCAGATGTGATAAGTTATTCTTGCCCTTCGACTCATCGAATATTTGTTAATAGTTACTCAATTTGTAGATTTACAAAATTCATTTGATTAGACCAAAAAAAGAATTATTAAGAAATGTATGTCAAAACTTGGACATCTTCAAGAAAAAGAAGAGGAAGTTGCACAGTTAATTGAACCATAACATCTGGCATATCCTCTTAAAAATCCTAAACTTCTTTTACTTTTTGTAAAATAATCTGGAACTATGAAAAATTAATAGAAGTGGAGAACTATTTTATATTCAGGAAGAATTATAAATGGACTGTGCAACAGTGGAGACACTAGTACAACCGACGCTCCACTAAGTTTTAAAGAATATTTTTGCTGTATATTTGTATATAAGGTAAGTTAACGATTTAATAATTTGTCTTTTAGAAAATAAAATTAATTGGTCTCTTCTTTAAATTGACGAGACAACGTAATGTGAATGTTTCCTTTTGAATAACGTGTGGTTTTGGAGCCTCATTGTTCGCGTGTTCGCAGGTCTTGGTTTCCTGTGAAGACGTGGGGAGTTCTGCACGGGGCAGCGTTATCCCGATTGTGCATACGGTCCTCGAATTACGTAGGACGTCCTGCCGAGCTCTAGGAACTGCGCGTTCCTCGTCTGCGGGCGCCGCACCGGCTGCTGAGCGCTTCTTTCTGTTCAACGGACGATTACCGATAACTAAAAACTTCACGTGAGTAAATTCATCTATGTCGGGAGTTAAATGGTTGAATACTTGGTTATACTATCTTCATTTGAGTCGTAGCCTCTGCGTTCCTATTCCCCCATTATATTTTTAAAAATAGTAATCAAAGTTTAGAAAATAGACCAGGATTTTATTTTCTGCAAGTCTTTTTGTCAAGCACTGAAATTAATTTGAATCTATAGTAGTACTGTGAACTCTAAAATATAATGCGCATAACTGAAGATAGAAGCAATTTTGTTTACCGTATGGAACATTTTATTTGAATATATTTAATGTACTCTGTCACCAAAATAAAAGTAAAGAACATTTGTTTTCGATGCAAAAACTCTTACGCGGAGCAAAAAAAAATTCACGGTTTTAAGATCGCAATCATATTCGTAAGTTTATAAATCAAAATTAAGAACACTGCATAAATCGTAATTACCCTGTGGAAGAAAAATCATGAAGTCTGTCACATCACGTTAGAATTGTTACCTCATTATATTTCGAAACAAATTTTAAGTATTACTAAAATAACTGTGGAACATTCCGTAATCGGGAATCATTTCCGGAAATAAGATGCACTCGGAAAAAATATTTCACAGAGAAATAAGACGTATCACAAAACCCGTTTCATTGCAGGTGTTCGCACGTATAGTTATATCGCGGAGACGAACATGCATATCACGCTCGATAACTATAATAGAATTGTGGTAAACCTTATCTTTTGGAGAACTGAGCTGGACTGAAACCGCTCCACAAGATCGCCAATGCACGTCTAATAGTCTTGTAAGTTCGTCTGCCTAGTGGTCTGGTGCCATCTATATACCCTTCGACCCCCACCAGTTTCCTTCATGCCAGTGCGACGCAAGCGCAAAACCCATGTCGAGTTCGCAGTCTTCCCATGGAAATTATGTGTCAACGAAGGTGTTCAAAATACCTGGTTCCCGGCAGCATTATCCTTTAAACATCATGTTTCTCTTACTTTTGCGAAAAATACAAGTGATTCTGTGTCGGTGAAGACGTTCCAACCTCTGCCCAAATGGTCCACGTCATTCACAAATCTTTTTGCACATTCCCTTCCAGAAGAAATAAAATATGTCACTAAATCTTTTCATATCTACGATTTCAAGCTACCTACTGCATCCTTGCTTCTATATTGTTGAGGAATTTTTTGTTTTTTAACAAAAAATCTTAGTATTAGTTTTAAATATCCCATAGTTTTCTCTTTAATTTGTTAGTCGATATTTAGTGCAATAAAGTGAATTCCTGAACTTTTGTAGTCCTTCTATCACGCCAGTGTCATCGTACTTTTATTAATACAATAAATAAATTTAAAAAAACTTACCTTAATGCTTATTATTGTTAATTATTTTTTATTAGTTTAACTTTTTATCTTCTCAATCTCGTCCTGGTTGTCTTCATTATCTCTGAAGCCCGATCCCGACCTTGGTGTTTCATGGGTTTCCCTTTTGACGATTTCATCGGAATTGATGGAATGGTCCCTTGTTTCCTTCCGTATTGTAAATAAATTTACTGTCTTCCACGTGGTCACATGCAATTTTTTTCTGTTTTGGTCATTTTATAGTTAATAATAATAATAATAATAATAAGCGTAGGCTCTCTAACCACCCTCGTTAATTTGTGGGAAGATACTTTTCAATTTAGTGAATTTGTGTACCAGGGTGTAAGGACTTAAATGCTTGCATGGAAAGTTTTACGAACTGTTTGGAAACCATTGACTACTGGGTGTATCTCGCTGGTCAGTTCGGCTGTAGCGCGATGCTGGCCACAACTCTACCTTGTGCATATGCTAAGCAATTGTGGAGTCATATCATCCGTAAACGTCATGCATATACCTGTTTGACATTTTAATTACACTGAGGCATGTAAATGGTAAACATTCTTCGTGTTTTTACAGGAGACACAAAAAACTGGTCAAATACTATGATTGATTATAAAAAACATGGAAAAATCATCATAGATTATTTGTTTGATGTTGCATCTACTGGTGCGTAAAAAATAATTTGATCCAAATTTAAAGTGATTATTGAAACCATTGTAAGTGCCAAAGTATTAAAATACGGAGAGATATTCTATTAAAACCTTTGTAAGTGCCGATAAACTCAATCAAAATATGAACGATATTCGAAATACTACATGTAAGTTCCATGAAAGAAAGTATTTTTCTTTTTTTGGCTCTTAGAACTTTCCCCATTTACTTGCCTCAACTATGAACTTTTCCTTTGTAATATATAAATATTTTTCGAATGCATTAGTTATATGCAATTTTTATATCCAGCTCAAAGAGTTCTATCTCCCATCTATATTCAAGATTGATCCCGCCAGTTTAATATCATTCAAAGTACAGAGGGGTGAAACTATCAAAACTCGTGCACTCTACGTCTCATGTCCATGATCCCGTCCAGGTTTTGACTATAATTTTTAAAATTTTGTAATCATTGTATAAGTATGGGACCGTGAAAATTTGCCGATTCCGATATCCAGAAAGTTCAATAATCACTTTGTCGTTCCATTTCGTAACGGTTTCAAAGTTCATTCCCATCAGGATCTCGTAAATTATTTGCATCTTTTTACCCAAGTTTGTTGTTCACAGTCTTCTTTGTTTCTCTATTTCCACCTTGAGGAATAAGATACTCCGTGACATCGGGGTGCCACTGTCATTCTGAAGAAGTCAGTTCTATTGAAGGCTGTAGCACGGCAGCTGAAGCGTCAAGCGACGACTACCAGACGCACCACCAAACAGATAGCCAAACATCTTACGACTCAGTCCGCGGAAGCCCTAATTGTTATGGTATTTAACAGATTTTCCAATTTTTCTTCAACTCAATTAATTTCCATCGAACTGTAATTTTTCCTTTGGTTACATAAATTTCGACGATTTTCGGATGGTTTTAAGTTTGAACGTAATGATAGCTCCTTATTCCAATTAGCTTAAGACAATATTTTGAGCAGAAAACATGAATTGTGGCCCCTTAGAGGTTTCAGCAATGAAGTCATAGACACATTGCTAAAACATTTCAAATTTCAAAACATCACTTCATTCGTCTCAAAAATTAATAGTTGTGTGTTAAAGATATTAACGAAGCAACTGTTTATTTCACAATATGTTTTAGTTGCCAATTATTCAGGCCATTTATTTAGGTGCGTTACTGATTTTATTTAGGTGCGCGATAGAATACCTACATGAGGAGAAGTGGAATCTGGCTCTAACAGCTACAAAAAGCGATCTTGTCACACCACCATAAATCAGAGTCAATTAATGATCTCGCTAATTCTCTTGGATTTAGTTTTTAAAATATTCATTTTGATTACAGAATTCTTTCTACAGGAGTTGAACTAACGGATAATTAGTATAGACACTATTTCGAGATCCACCAAATCACGCTCTTTTTTCATCGGAATAAGGAAAGCAAATAAGTAATGAATTAAAATAAATGACCAATTTCCTTCCATTATTTATTTTATACGTGAAAATACAAAGCATATAATAACATGAATTTTAAATTGACATGATCCCAAGTTACCTAAAAAATAGAAACGTGCTTTGTTCATCTTTTTTATAAAATGTCAACATTTTAAGGAAAAGGAAATCCGTAAGAAATTTTTATAGATAGTTACAAATTCTTCTCGAGACACGACATATTTCTGACTCTTTGGGGAAAGAAATAAATTCCTCCTCCTCTTTCCATCAACATTTTTAGTACATCAGATTCTTCTTACTGCGTCGAGTGACAGGTCTTTCAGGAGTGCTGCAGCGGCGTTTCCTGATTATAGCTAATGTGTTATAGTATTTGTCATCCCCGGCTCTCACGTTGCGTCTCTTGCTGCCCTGAGGAATCTGCACGACGTCCGAAGTGCCCGGGAACAGCAGAGGACACATAGCACGGAATCCAAAGTACATGCCGCGATGAACCTTCAAAATCTCATCCCGACGCAGGGGCATAGGTCCGGGTGGCAAGGCTGCTTCATTCGGGATTCCTTTGATCATTGACACATCAATGTGCGGATAAACCTCAGCCAGCTTTTGATCAAATGCTAGCTCAGCTTTCTGGATTGCGAAAAATTCCTTATCATCCTATTCAAAGAATAACATGAACACAATAAGACTTCTGTTACATAAAATTGGTTTTTTTTCATATAACTACCAAGAACTGATTAATAAGCGAAGACAAAATTTACGAGGATGGGTAAAAGCATTAACTACACAATATTTCAGTCACGAAGGTTTCGTCTTCGTTCCTCCTTTAGTCTCCAATATATGGAAATGTTTTTATAATGTTTTCAATATTTTATCACAAAACATTACACTGCATGTATATTTTTGTTTGTTCTTTTTGATTTCTGATGTTTAAAAATGTACTTTTTGTCTTCGAAATGCTGTTGCTATAACTGATTAATATAATGCTGTTGGTTTTGACCCTTCTTTCGTGAATATTGTGTATAACACCCGAAATTCGATACCCTTTTGAATAGTTTGCGATTGGAATATGGTATTGTTATATTTTGCCAATCCTCAATAAATTTGATTCCACTTTTCAACTGAAATTATCATTTAAAGGGTGTAAAAACCTTCTTTCTTAAATATATTATTTAGAAAATTAAAAAAGAGAAAAAGGGAAATTTTTTCTTAATTTTCGCAGCAATAAGTTGTCTTATTTATTGAATTCATTTAATAAGGAACATAATAAGGTTTCCTGTACTTACTGTAAATACTTGAGAGTAAAGGGTAAACATTTTCCGCACATCGTGCACAAACACACGCAAAGAGAAATAGTAGATAGCCCCCAAATCATGTGCAATGTCATGGAATGTTAATTTGAGTCCAGCTGCTTCCAATTTTTCAAGCACCCAATCCTTTTTGTTAACTTGATGAGCCCCTCCAGTGCATGATGCAGGTCCACGTTTGCTCTGTGAAACAAATTATGGCTTTATTTGATTTGCAGTTCGGAAATGCAAACAATATAGCTTTCGCTTGTACAAATAGCATCGTTTACGAGTTTTCTTTCGGACAGGCGTTTAAAATTTTAGTACCCGTGTACAATGGAGTTTTTAATGATTGTTATTTTATGATGGGTATGTGAAAAAATTAAAACAGGCACAACGAAAAATTTGACTCATGTCCAATACTGAGCACAGGAAAAAGTATAATTTTCTTCACACAAAGACGAAAAGAGACTAATATTTGTTGCTTTCATAACTACTTTATATTATGAAGAAACATAACTCAATGGAAATAAACATGTATAGGTAATCGCTTTTAATAGAAAAATGGAATGCGTCAAAGGTTCGATAGAATAAAGACAATTCTTATTATACTTCTTGTGAGTACGTACCACAGGAATATTTTCAATGTATTTTCAAATTTTGTAATAATACATTCTTACCCATAATAAAGCCATCAGTCTCGGTCAGAGGATTGAACTAATTCATATTTACTCTTCTTATCCCTAAACTTATCATTAGTGTCCAAACTTTTCGATTTAAGATGATTTCCATTTTCTGAAGAAGTTATTCATAGTTTACTAATAATTGAAACATTTTTGCGTAGTAAAACATTTCTTGGTATAGTGCCATGGAAACAAAACGATTGAAAATACATGCATTACGTTTATGTTAACTCAAATTGAGGAAAACAATAACGATACATACTCGAAGAACGTCTTTTACCAGTTAGTCCAGAATCAATAAGCGAAAAAAATATAGAAATTTCTAACAATCGGAATGTGCTAATCTCGTCCATAGAGGAAAATTTTTAGTCATATTTGAAAGTGTATCGTATATATAAGGTTTCTGCATATTTACCTGACGAGTCTGATTCGGGAATAAAATATCTCGAACTCCTCGCTCATCCCATATGGCCAAAAGGCACCGTGCCATTCCGTAGTAAGTCATATCCAGTCACTTCTTAGACACTGAAAGGTTTTCAACTGCAAAGAATGAACATACGCAGAAAAAAATTAATAAAAAATACGTGTAATTACCTGTTTCGAAAAAGATATAGAAAATATTTTGGGAAATAGAAGAAAACTTGACCTCTGAATGTCTTTTCAATTTATCTCTGCAATAGGCTTGTGAGGAAACTAAGGAAAGCGTGAAGGGATAAAAAGGGGTTTTAAGGTATTTAATTAGGAGTCCGCAACCATCATGCGGGTCACACGTACAAAATCCCGAATAAGGTCGAGCTTTACCCATTGTTTCCATAACGAAAGGTATTATTTATTAAATATAACACGAGAAAAGTTATTTTATTTAACATAATATGAATTAATGAAGACATTCGGCTTTCGTGCTCTGAAATTCGAATATTTGAGTAAAAGAACGGTGCGCAAACGAGGAGCTAGCGAAACTAGTGAGCGGAGAGAGTACTTTTCTATGCGATAGACGAGAACTTGGAAGTTTTTGTGTGTTGAGCTCTGGAGGAACCGCAGTGTAAGTCAATCAGATGTCAGCCAAAAAGGTAACCTCGTGATACCAGCTTCCAGCGCACCCTATTTAAATTAAACCGTGGAAGAACTCTTTCATTAATAATTTAATCTGAAGAGTGACTAGTTAATTAATGCCGTCTTGTTGTATGATGAACTGCCGTAATCACACCGTTACTACACACAGCACTAACAATGCCAAGTATTTGACTTTCCCCTAAGACGATCACTGTCGTTGAGTTTAATGTCTAGTGATCTTCAATGTTTTCTTGTGGGGCTTTAAGAGCTCGTCAACAGCAAGGTCATTAGAGCCCTTGCAGGATCTTGAAATAAATCCTGATTCTTGTAAGTTATAAGTATAAAATATAATTAGTGGGTTTATCAAACCTCCACCAGTAATGGATAACATTTTCAAAGATAACAGTGTGAGGAAAAATAATGTAACAGACAAATTACAAAATTCATGCGAACAAAACCGCGGTTACTCAGCTAGGTACGTATAATTATTCATCTTAGCAACCGGATCATTCCGTATTAAATCAATATAAAAAAAAATTTCCTCGCCCACCATCTCTTATTTTTATGAATTTGGCTCATTTAAACTCCTTACAGATATAGAAATTAAATACATTGAATTTTAGCTCCTTATCTCTTGCATCTGCGTTTACTGGATATCAATTACATACATACATTACATACATTACATACATTACAAACATTACAAACATTACATACATTACACACATTACATACATTACACAAATTACATACATTACATACAATACATACATTACAAACATTACATACATTACATACATACATTACATACATACATTACATACATACATTACATACAATACATACCATACAAACATAAATACATTCATTACATACATTACATACATACATTACATACACACATTACATACATATATTACAAACATACTTTACAAACACACATATACACATTACATACATTATATATATTACATACATACATACATACATTACATACCTACATTACATACCTACATTACATACATACAATACATACATACATTACATACATATATTACATACATACATTACATACATACATTACATATATACATACATTACATACATATATTACATACATACCTACATACGTACCTACATACATACATACATTCATTCATACATTCATACATTCATACATTCATACATACATACATACATACATACATTCGTACAAACATTCATACATACATTCATACATACATAACTACATTCATACATACATACATACATTCATAAATACATTCATACATACATACATTCATACATACATACATTCATCCATACATACATTCATACATTCATTCATACATACATATATTCATACATACATACATTCATACATACATACATACATTCATCCGAACATACATTCACACATACATTAATACATACATACATTCATACATTTATTCATACATTCATACATACATTCATATATTCATACAAAAATTCATACATACATTAATACATACTTTCATACATACATTCATACATACATACATACATTCATACATACATTCATACATACATTCATACATTCATAAATACATTCATACATACATACATTTATACATACATACATACATTCATTCATACATTCATACATACATTCATACATACAAACATTCATACTTACATACATACATTCATACATACATAAATTCAAACATTCATACACACATTCATACATACAAACATTCATACATACATTCATACATTTATACATTCATACATTCATACATTCATACATACATTCACACATACATTCATACATTCATTCATACATACATTCATACATACATTAATACATTTATACATACATTCATATATTCATACATACATTCATACATACATTCATACATTCATACATACATTCATACATACACTCATACATACATACATTCAATCACACATTCATTCAAACGTACATTCGTATGTACTTACATTCATACATACATATATTCAAACATACATTCATACATTTATACATTCATAGATACATTCATACATACATTCACACATACATTCATACATACATACATTCATACATTAATATATTCATACAAACATTCATACATATATTCATACATACATTCATACATACGTACATTCATACACTCATACATACATCCATACATACATTAATACTATCATACATACATTCATACATTAATAAATACATTCATACATACATACATTCATACATACATACATTCATACATACATACATTCATACATACATACATTCATACATACATACATTCATACATACATACATTCATACATACATACATTCATAAGCACATTCAAATGTACATACACTTATACACACATACATACATACATTCATACATACATTCATACATACATTCATACATTCATTCATACATTCATACATTCATACATACATTCATACATACATTAATACTAACATACTTACATACACACATTTATACACACATTCATACATACATTCATACATACGTACATTCATACATACATTCATACATACATTCACAAATACATACATTCATACATACATTAATACTATCATACTTACATACACACATTCATACACACATTCATACATACAAACTTTCATACATACATTCATACATACGTACATTCATACATACATTCATACATACATTCATACATACATACATACATTCACAAATACATACATTCATACATACATTCATACATACATTCATACATACATTAATACTATCATACTTACATACACACATTCATACACACATTCATACATACAAACTTTCATACATACATTCATACATACGTACATTCATACATACATTCATACATACATTCATACATACATACATACATTCACAAATACATACATTCATACATACATTCATACATACATTCATACATACATTAATACTATCATACTTACATACACACATTCATACACACATTCATACATACAAACTTTCATACATACATTCATACATACGTACATTCATACATACATTCATACATACATTCATACATACATACATACATTCACAAATACATACATTCATACATACATTCATACATACATTCATACATACATTAATACTATCATACTTACATACACACATTCATACACACATTCATACATACAAACTTTCATACATACATTCATACATACGTACATTCATACATACATTCATACATACATTCATACATACATACATACATTCACACATACATACATTCATACATACATTTATACACTCATACATACATTTATACATACATTCATACATACATTCATTCATACATTCATACATACATTCATATACACAAACATTCATACATACATACATTTATACGTACATATATTCAAACATACATACATTTATACATGCATACATACATACATTCATACATACGTTCACACATAATTTCATACGTACATACATAAATACATTTATACATACATACATACATCTTTTCATACCTACATTCATACATACATTCATACATACATTCATACTTACATACATAAAAACATTAATACATTCATACATACATTCATATATTCATACATACATTCATATATTCATAAATACATTCATACATATATTCAAACCTTCATACATACATTCATACATACATTCATACATTTATTCATAAATTCATACATACATTCACACATACATTCATACATACATTCATACACACATTCATACATACATTCATACATACATTCATACATACAATAATTCAAACATACATTCATATGTACTTACATTCAAACATACATATATTCATACATACATTCATACATTTATACATTCAAACATACATTCATACATACATTCATACATACATCAGTACATACATTCATACATACATACATTCAAACATTCATACATACATTCAAACATACATAAGTTTAAACATACATACATTAATGCATACATACATCCATTCATACATATAAACATACATTTGTACATACATTCATACATACATTCATATATACATACATACATTTATACATACATTCATACATACATTTATACATACATACTTTCATTCATACATTCATACATACATTAATACATACATTCATACATACATTCATACATACATTAGTACATACATACATTCATACTTACATTTATTAATACATTTATAAATACATTCATACATACATACATACATTCATACATACATTCATACATACATTCATACATACATTCATACATACATTCATACATACATACATTCCTACATACAATCATACATACATTCATACATTCATAAATACATTCATACATTCATACATACATTCATATACACAAAAATTCATACATACATACATTCATACGTACATACATTCATACGTACATACATTCATACATACATTTTTACTTACATACATACATACATTCATACATACATACATTCATACATACATACATTCATTCATACATACATTCACATATACATTCATACGAACATACATTTATACATACATATATTTATACATACATAGATTCATACATACATACATTCATACATACATCTTTTCATACGCACATTCATACATACATTCATGCATACAAACATTTATACACACTTTCATACATTCATACATACATTCACACATACATTCATACATATATTCATACGTACATACATTCATACATACATACATTCATACATACATTCATACATACATTCATACATACATTTATACATACATGCATTTAGACATACATACATTATTACATACATACATCCATTCATACATACATTCATACATACATTGATGCATATATTCATTCATACATACATTAATGCATACATATATTTATACATACTTTCATACATTCTTACATACCTTCATACATACATTCATACATACAGTCATACATATTTTAATACATACCATCATACATACATTTCTACATACATTCATACATACATTCATACATTCATACATACATTATACATACATTCATACATACATAAATACATACATACATATATACATTCATACATA